>JALDNG010000003.1:8665000-8775000 GCA_024349245.1 Neodontobutis hainanensis | reverse complement strand
CCATGCCAGATATACTGGAAAACAAACACTTTAAAAATGAATTTTGAAAATATAACTACTGTATGCTAGAGAAGTGCTCAATGAATAGTTTTGTGCATGAATACCAGATGTAATTATTCTTGCTGTTTGTGTGTTTAAGCTATAATGTGGTTTAGGTGCTGCCATATTTTTATAGTTTCACTATCATCAGCTTTTTAATAATAAAATGTAACACCCAATGGTCACATATAATCCTCCTCTTCTCTCTTCAGATGCACTTTTGAAATATCTGAACCCCGTCCCTGCAAATCCTGGGCCACCTGTTGCAGACATCTCCATCTCAGCACCGCCCAGCGATTCCGCATCAAGCACACCTCTTCCCTCCACTTCAGCAAGTTTAGGAGAAGTGTGTAAGTTTATGAACAAAATTCCAGGGGCACCAGGTGAAATCTTGCCTAGGGCAGCAAATTGGCCAGGGCCGGCCCTGAAAAACACCACTGTTACACACACACTACACATGGAACAGCTTGCACTCAACAACAAAAAAAAGACAATACTAACTGAAATGTTTTTTATATGAGCCGAATCCTCTTTAATGTGTGCTGCTGAAAACCTCTAACTTAACAGTCCCAGACATGGAACTGCAACTATTCACTCCCAATGTTACAACCTATCACTGCTTTAAACCACAAAGCAACTAGTCCTGACCTAAACAGTTTCAAAATGCTAGATGCAGGTCAAAGGGGGAAAAAACATCAGATTGTTTCATTTACAGCAAACTTAGTTACTCTGTGGAAAATAAAACCCTGTAATCCAAGCATTAATAATGAAGCACTTTAGAGATTGTCTATAAAAGCCTTCGCAGTAGAAACATGGTTCACTAACAAGAGCAAGTAGTGTCACTGAGACCTACCTACTCCACAGTCAAGCCAGCTCCCATGTCTTTTACGGAGTGTCGGTCAATGCATTAACAGTTTTCTTGCCAGTTAGAGGTGTGCGCCAGGAAATAAGTGGATCAGTTCTAAATGCGGCTAAGCATTGAATATGTCTAAACGTTTTAAAAGTGTGTTCAGTATTGTCTGCAGTAACAAGGCAGACTCAGATCGTGAAACTGAAAAAGTATGCACAAAGGTATGACTGCTGTAGTTAACACCGCGCTGCTGCTGTGATTCGACACGAAACCGGCAGAAAACGCATTAAATGGAACAGTATGAAGCCTCTCAGTGAAGAGTATTAACTTTGAACAGGTTATAAAACACATAACCACGGAACGAACTCTCCAAAACAGCGTAAAAGATTAAAAGCAGCGAAACAGCTGAATTTATATGACACTCTAACTCATTCAACCCACCCTACAAAGTATTGTTTATGTTTAATTGACAGATTACGCATGCCAAATAAAATGCACACTCACCAGATCAACAGGTTGGTGGAAGGCAACTGTAGCGAGAGTTTTCCAGACAGCTAATCCACCAGTGCGCTGCTGAAAGTGTTCTTGTCAAAATGACACCATAAAATCTATACGACGTGTCCTTTGCGTCCCACTGCGTGCGCTCTGTTGTTGCTGCATTAAACCGAGACGAGGGACAACGCGCACTTTTATAGCAGCGAGCCCGGAGGCTGCAGAGACGACCAATCAGATCCCAGAGCCGAGCATCCTTCCCTCTCAGCAAACCACAGCCCCATACAGGAGCGTTTCTGGGGCATGTGCAGTGATCCAACAGACTTTACTGCTGTTTGCCAATAATGAAAGATTTTCGTGGAGCAATGTTAGATGCACAGGGAGGCGATAAAAAGGGAGGATTGTTGCCCTCTGAGCTAACTGCCGTGATAGACTGCTGTCATGGGAGGTTTAGAGCCCCAGGCGTCTCCAAAGAAGACTGAACACAAGAGCCAAGTATGTGCCCCCATAAGATGAGGCTCCACTGTGTTATACATATGCTGCATGTTATTCCTTTAAGGGACATTTAGATTTAGACTGGCATATTTTTCTCAAGTGTGGATTTGCTGTAAAAGTTCAAGTTAAGAACACATAAACACTTGCTTGACGTCACAGTTTATCTCTGGTGCACACACCACAGGGGAGTGCAAGCCTTATCAGGGGTTACCAGTGCCAAACCTGTTACCCAACATGTCGTTCAGTGTAAACATTGCTGCTGTTCAAACTCAATGAGGCTCAAACAGTTTATCACACTGTTCTTATTGAAGCACATAATATACTTTGCTCAGTTTAAAACATCCACAGTTCTCTGGACTGGATCTGTAAGTCTTTAGAAAATGCAGCACACAGTGTTTTAGTGTGGACAGACACAGACACTTGGAACAAGGACGTGGACATGTGTTCATGGCAGCCTGTCTCCTATGATGCAGTACGAAAAAAAAAAACATTTGTGCTCTTGACAAAATCAAAGTCATGTGACTTTAGGTTTTTACAAATTACTGACATAATAGGCTCATGTGAACAGACATATAAGTATTAATATAAATAAATTAAAACTCTTTAATGTGGATGTCTATTTGGAAGATCTTGCTGTGTGAACTATCAACAAAACTATTGTTTGAAAGGAAACAGAGAATTTCAAGTTTTAGTGTTGTTTTAGTGTGAAATGTTAATTAGCCATTTAATCTAAATTGAAGATGCTTTTTATAGAACCTTTTCTTTACTGTAAATATGCTTTTACAACTATTTTTCATTATTGCGTTATTGCCTCTTTGACTTTTTCAGAATATATTTATACTTTCTTAAACATGCTCTACTTAAAATGTTGTTGTGGAGCAGCAGCAACAGTGGTAGGCCTACATTTGCACATCCAAAAATAAACCATGTGAAAAGTTTACGGTTGTAAAATGCAATGAGAAAATACAAAACAACACTCAGCATTGTGTTTCCCTAAAAACTTGTGACACACTCATCCCCCTGCCTCAAAAGCACATCTGCAAACAAAGCTCTCAAACACACCAAGAACAGGACAGTCCCAGCTGCCATTAAACGAGCACACGCCGAACAAAGAAGTCCTCAGTGCGGCTCGTTTAATGACACCCATCCCCTGCTCTATTTTGGGACGCGTCTATTCTCGGTGCATCATTACAATCATTAGCACAGTCTCATATTATTAAACCATTAGCAGGCATTATCACCATTAGAGAAGATGGTAGACACATTATGCAGCCTCAATTCAAAATGGCCACCGTGCACCTGTGTAAGTCTGTAACTCCATTTAAACACCTACAATGAGGCTAATACATGCTTTTTCACTGTCATGAGATAATTAATTATCCGGCTTACAGCTTAATTTCTTGGTTGGGAAAATTTGAAAAAGAAATTAGGTCAATTAGATGTTGCCTAAAGGCATCAGATGATGAAAAATGAAGTTAATCCAGAATTGGCTGAAGTGTAAAACCACGGTTGGCTCCTAGGAATAGCTTAAAATTGCTCCATCATTGACAGATCTTAATATTTATGCATGCTTTGGGACTTTCTCAGACGTTTATGGGTGGATGCTGATAAAGAGAGCATGAAATTGATAGATTGATTGATGCAGTATGTTGCCAGTTAATAAAGACACACACTGATGTTTTGCAGAAGTTTGGCTTTATTCCTTGTGCATCTGTCCATCAAGCATACGCCATAGCACTACTTTAAACACATTTTTTAAAACATTTAACAACTTTGCTTTTCCATACAACAAAACTGAATAGTTAATAATTACGTGGACAAATTTGAAACATAAAGTATCTTTTTTCTGGAGATGTTTTTATCTGTTCTATATTATGACCCATTCAATTGTACATTGGATAGAGATTTATATAGGAGTTCCCTTCAAATTTCAGACAGGTGCCTAGAATACAGAGCAGGAAGTTTGGATAGAGCTCCTCATCAAGACAAAAAAGATGAATTTTCAACCTTTCCATTTCCCTTAGCCCTACTTCTTGGCCCTCTGAAGGAAGGGGTAAGAGGTAGGGCTATTATACCCCTAAGATATGGGACACTACTGCATAATATGATCTATAATAATGTAATGTCAATCAAATACATTATTTAATATTTATAAATTCCCTAACAGAACATAACATATTCAGTTTTTTATAATATAGTCTCATTAAGTTAATCATATATCAAACTATATAATATGAAATTATGATCAGAAATTATTACTGTCATCATCATAAAGCGCATGAAAAGTATCTAGAAGCGAATTCTGACTTTGAATTTTGTCTCGCTCTGAGCAGTATCAGCTGCTCAGAATAAGACTCGACCACAAAAACCAAAAGGACTATTTGTTTACAACACATCAATTAATATTGATGAAAAACAAAAAACATGATAGTGGTGTTATGCATCAGCAAATATAAGACCGTGACGCTAACGTTAGTAAACAGCAATTTTTCAGAAACTTCCCGAGGAGAAAACATATTATAAACGAGTTCAAGATCAAAGGAACATAAAACAGGACTGTATTAAAATGTTGGACCTTGAGTTTTTGTGGTGAGGATCCTGGTAACGACAGAGGCTATTAGGCAAATGTCTAATGGAAGTGTCTTGGTGTCAGATAATGAGAAAGAGGTTTGGTCATGGTTAAAATTTAGCAACTTGATGTAATCTTTTATAAAATCTAAATCGACTGAGGTGCACAGGGGCAGTGCCTCACATTGGTTCTTTCAAGGTTTTTTTTTAACTGAATGGCTGCCCTCGCCCTCCTGCTCTGAAGAGAAGGTGTTGTGTATCCTCTGGAAAGGATCTTAAGGGCTCTTTTTTGCACCCAGCTGTGCAGCTTGGTTTTTATTGCATCCTACCAGAAGAATACTCCCATATTCCAAACATGGCCTCATCAAAGTGGTGTAGATTTGTTCTATGTGAGAGTCCCCACCAGGTATTTTCTGGCAGTGACGACTGGAACTTCTTTACCACCAGAACCACCTTTATATTTCCACTCAATGTGGAAATATGAAGGAGGAAAAGGTAAGGAGAGCCCACTCCACCTTGTGGGACTCCAGGCGTAACCCTGTGCCTTGGACTGCAGAAGCTATTGTCTTTCACTCTTTGCCATTTTTCAGTCAGGTGGCTGTGCAGCCAGGCCAATGGTCTAGGCATAGGTCTAATTCGCATTAGCCTGCCATGATACACTCAATCAAAAGCTTTTGACCCTTATCATAGTTGGCTGTTTGTTATCAGAGGCAACCAATCATGAGTGTACAGCTTTGACAAGGGCTGTTGTAGTGAGAGACTTGGGAATCAATCTCGTAGTAAATAAAGTGAGTTACTGTCTCTCATGTTTTTAGTTCGTCCTGAAATGATCCGGTGATAGTCCACGTTGTACATTACCTTAAGCCCCTAGCTGCTGGAATAGTCCCTGGCCTGGCAACTTATGAATGGTAACCAGAAGAATATAAATCTCACAATTTATTAACTTTACTGTACATAGATGATATTTACATATATTCATGTATAGTGTCCACTTGTTTTCACTTTAACTTTAACTGGATTCAGCTGTAATTCTGTGACCCTGACACTTAAGCTAAAAAGCCATGTTACCATGTACAAACTCAACCCAGCATGTGTTTGACAGGGACACAGGGAGGATGGGTTCATCCTTGTTGCTCTGTTGTCGGCACGTCCTTGACCAAGGGACACTCTTGGATAGTTCTGTAAACCTCTTCCCGATGTGTAAGAACTGCTCACTCCTTTCCGCAGGAAGTTGGCTTTGAACTCTAATGTGTCCTTGAGCAACTATGAACATGTTGCTTCTTTTCATCCAAAATATGACTTAGAACAAAAACTGTTTTTTTTTCTACAGTTACCGCAGAGGAAGATTTTTATCGTTTTGTTCCCATATCGTCCATTCACAAATGTCAAACGAGGTCAACAGAATCTTAAAAGGCTTTACAGGGAACATAACAAGGCCTCACATCATCAAACATTTCACCTCATTTTTTACTACTTAACCACAGGAGACATTCCTGCTGAAAACAAACTTCAATTGATTAGAACAGTTCAGCAGTCATATCAGTGTCCTCCTGCCACAACACAAACCAGCTACTGATTTCATCACATAAAATTTAATACAGAATTTACAGCCAAACTGAACAAATGAGTTTGTCTCAAAGACACAAACAGCCTCATGTAAAAACCATATACCTCTGTTTTAAGAAACGAATCAACAGAGAAAAGGTTAAAGCAAAACTTTGATTACTGTTATGTGAAAATGTGAGAGGACTACATTTAAAGGGGTTATATTTACTTAACTTTGTCTTTGTTATTTACCTAAAATAGTTGAAAGTAACTGCTAAAGTATACTTCCATATTTAGAAAAAACTACAAAAAATGAACAAAAAAAAGAATAAGTAAATGCTGATTGTTTTGTGTTCCAATCATTTTATTTGATCTTAACATCTCTTGGCTTTTGTGGGATTAAGCAGGTGCCGCTGAGGAGAGCAGACTCTGACCCCCAAAGGTCTTAATGAAGAGTTACTTTTGAACGTCGTGTTGTAACTGTGAGACAGCTATTCAGTCTCACATTCATTCATTTGGGGCATTTTCAAGGAGGAAGCTGGCCTGTAATGCGGCCCTTCACCAGCTTGAGTTCTTTTGATGGATTTATTATGTGCTGCTGGCCACAACGCACATCTTCTCCCCTGAAATGAATCACTAAACACACAGTTCAAAGCAAGTTTAAACAAAAGAAACTGTGTATACACTATTTGTCTGGCGTCCTTGCTGTTCATATAGAAAATAAGTAATCAAAAGTAAATCCTATAACATGTCTAATTAGTGCACAAACCTACATTAGGATAAAAACACGCTTAAAACAAATCCAAACAAGCGTCTAATTGGCTCGTTTTTTGGCCCCTGTCCTGCACTTTAACTGAAAACAAATCCTCCTTGGCAAAGACCATGCTTGTTAGAACAAATTAGGCTTCTTTATGGCTTCTTTAAAGAAATACACAGCAACCACCTAAGCATGAATGTCCATTACCTGTAACATCGGCAATCTAATGTTTGATATACTGTAGATTTTTATAAAGGGCAGTGTAGCCTTTCTTTCTTAAAACCTAACAATGCTGTTGTGTTGTAACTCTGCAGCTGTCAGGTGCTCTGTGTGATTTTGATGTCCCACCAGACCACAACATTCATAAAGAAATGTATTACTTCAACTTGATTTATGCTTGTCTTTCATTTTGTGGCCTTGTTTTTTTAAACCAAAACCTGCTGTGCCGATCAGCTCCATCCAAAGTGCACAAGCAGCAGGAGAACCGCTGAAGACAAACACATTCAACCTTTTCAAGAGCAGTTTTCCTGACTCGGTTTGGCCAAGGACAACTTTAATCGCATCGTCCTTTTTGAGTTCAGTCACTTGTATCAATCCTTTTTGCCACTGAGGACTTTTAACACAGCAGCTTCCTGAATTGGCCCTGTTTTCTTTCTTTTCACAACAGTGGCTTCTCTCCAAATATTTCCTCAGCTGGAGCTCCACTGCAGCTGCTCCGTCATGACTACTTCTCCATCTGGGCCTCCATTTTGTCCAGTAAAAATCCCCCCTTTTCATTAAAATCTATCTCTTTGCCACCTGGAAATTGTGAGTGTCTCCATTCTTTGATAATATTTAGAGTTAGAAGATAAGTAAAGTAAGTAATATATTTCTGGATATTTACCCTTTATTCAAACAGAAATAGTATTAAAGTGTTGAGTCAGAGGTGTTTATGCTTTTTAATCCAATCAGAAGTGGAATTCAGGAAAGTGTAAAAGACCTGTCTCCCATCTGTGAGTTCACGAGGTTTAAACCTTCATGGACCAAGAGTAAATAAACTCCATGTGAGCTGTTCTCTCCAGTATTTTATGTGACATACTTATTATTGCGATGGTTAATGTTTGGGAATTTTGAGCTGCCCTTCAAGCTGAGAGGGGTCACACTAGAAAGATAGGTCTGAGACTTTCTGGATGAACTTAGGCAGCAGACGTTTATGTCATCAAGTGTAATCAATACGGGACACTCAACACAGAGTAACAGCATTGAGATTATAAAGCCCTGTAAATGTCGAGTTATCTGTGCAGCGTCAACCTTCTGTTTATGGGAGGTCCGCTCTACCACCTGAGCCCCTTCACGGCCATTTCCACTCAGAATCCAAATCCTGTCTGACCAATTTTAACCCTTTAAACAAAATGTGGACATGGTTTAAGAGTTCTTTCTGGATATATTTTACTAATCTGATTGTTGCTAGGGCTTTGACACATTATTTTTTTTCTCTCATTGGTTGTATGTCCATTGAATTGCGCTCCAATAGGGTTTATTCTGTTGTTACTGCACATAGAAAAAGACAGCAGGCCAGGCTACTTGTTACATTTACTCATTTGCACATTAAAATGAATATAGAGTGCCCCCTCTTTGAATGTATTTTATTGAAAAGAAAAAAATAAAATAATTGTTGTTAAAGAAAACGTTATTAGAACTAGACAATGTATCGTTATTCTGTGGCCTCACCTAACAAATAAAACTATTAAGCCTTTTTTTGTAATTTTAAACATTTTATTCCATTTTAGAGTTGTTGGCGAATAGATCGTTACTAAAAATCTACTGGAAATGTTTCGGAAGTGGATCTGTGGGAACCTTTTATATCTGGATATGAAGACAATACATCAGCTTCTCCATCTCCCGAGCCCTGTCGTTACCAATAAAGAGTGAAATTAAACCCATCTGGACCCTCCTTGACTATCCACAGCAGCTGACAGCACATCCAAGCTCTGGTTTGGCAGAAAAGGAAAAGAAAAAACTGTGGAAAACCATTTTAATGAGTTTGGTGGGAGAACTTGTTTCATGTTAAACAGGTGGACGCCACATGAGCTGGCGGGAGTCGCGTGTGTCTGTCGAGTCCTGAGCCTGTGGAAGAGTTTCACACTTTCACAGACACAGCCAGGACACGACTGAGGAGCATCCCTCTAACAGGGGGTCCTGCTGCTGTTAATGTCAGTAACAGAGGCTTAAGATGGATGATGCAGTGGTGTAATTTTTCCACTCACTGTCTGGCCATTGTCCAGAATGTACCCAGCCTCAGGAACAAACCTAATGGTAATAAGAGTAATAAATAATAAGTAACATAAACATTTACCAACAGCACATGGCAGTTTTGTGCAAGAATGTAAGCAGTTGCTGTGGTGGAAGCAGATGAATGGATTTAAGACATCTAGTAAAAAAGTTCAGATTAGCCGTTTAAGCCTCATCTTTCCAAACGTCCTGATGGTAGACTTACATCACTCTCACTGAAGAAGGTAAGTGCCACCGGCGCCTTCCTGATGTTGTGTGTCATAGCACCTTTGTTTTCTCCGACTCTTCAGCCCCTGTTTAACGTCAGGTCTGTCCTGAGACAGCACAGATGTGTTGTTGAGCAACAGCTAATCCGTGGTGTTATGAGCCTCTGGAGCTGTGTTTATTTTTTTAATGTGGTAAAGTAAATATGGCCAAAAAGCAGGTTTGTGTGAAAGGTTGCAAAATGCTCCTGGTCTCCACACAGCAGCCAAGAAGTCATAGTTATAAAAGTTGTACATGTTGTGAAAAAGCTGCCATTGAACAAAGCTTCTAATGTTTCTGACAAAAACATAAAAATACACATCTTCACATCTTTAAATTCAGAACTTTTCTTTGAGAAACTGAACTTAGCAGCATCAGTTCAACCGATAACATTATGTTTAAAAAGGTTGTGGCCTGGTTTAAACAAAGATTATTAAAGTTATAAAAAATCACATTTATGCTGACCTTTTAACAAAACACTTATCTCATTATCTCATTCCTGTCATTAACCAAATCCTGTCAAAGCCTTAAAGCTCCACTGCCTCATTTTCTTTTTGCCGTCCCTGTCTCAGATTCACCTGCGGGCACAAACCAGCACAAACAAACCTCACAACTTGTGATCATTTCTGAGCAATAAGCTCGAGTAGACCCAGATATACCTATAAAAATAATCATTAATATCTTAAAAACCATAACAGCACAAATAAACAACAACTGTGACTTCACTTTCACAATGCCTCGCTTTTTTCTGTTGATATTTGTCTTATTTTGTTTAAAACAAATTTTCAGTGCTGAAAATACACTTTATTGGCAGCTATTAAACTTCTTGGAACGTCACATCACAAGCTGGTGTCGACCAATGGAAGCCCTCTTTTTTGGAGCATGTGATTTTTTTCGCATGTGATTGGCCAAATCTTTCTGTTTCTGAGTAACCGTTCTGAGTAGATGGCTTCATAAAAGACCTTAATGGTTTGTTTGATTCAACTGGGCTGCCATTAATCATAAAGATACATTTATCATGTGGAACATTACCAGCACTGATGTGTGTTAAATTGAATATAGAATGAAGCAGATATTATATCACCAAACTGTGAAAATGAGCTTTATTCTCATATGTGGTACCAGTCTTGGACATTTCATAAGGTACAGAAAAACTGCTTTAAAAAGTGAAAAGTCCAATTTCGGTTCCAAACCTATTTAAGACACATTTTTCACTGAAAACATGGATTTTATCACTATTTGATGGCTGTGAAAACAGAAGTCTAACAATTGTCCTGGGCACAGATACAAGCCTTTAATCTCCACAGAACATGAGTATGCAAATGAAATATTGTATAAAACATGAAGTTTGTAATAGTCCTGCCAAAGAAAACACACTTACTGCTCTATTAGTGCCTTCTGTTCTTCCTGAGTGCTCTTTGAGACTTGTATTGTGTTGCACTTGGCATTGGACAGAGACACTGGGAAATGGAGCTAGAGAGGCTCAGCTTGTGCTTTGGGCTGTGTTGGTCGATGCCAGTAAGTCAACTGGCATCGGCATAAGGTAGCATTTAGCTTCTTAGAAAAGAATCTGCTTAATTCTTTGAGTTTTTGAGGAAAGGTCTGGTCCATGTGGTCAGGTCTTTAATCCTTTCTCTGGGTTGTTTCCTGACTGCGTGACTTCAACAGGTCAGAAGGAATATTTTGCACCTGCAGATGTTCACTGTAATTGAATATATATTTGCAATTATCTCTGTAGATATAAACCAAAAGGGCATCTGGTAGCAATCAAGCCTCTGGCAAAATCTGTGAAATATTAGTGAATAGTTCCACGGCTGATGCTGCATGGTTTGTTGGGCACTTGATATTTCCACAGGAGAGTTCCCTTTGGGCTGTTACGAAACGCCTGGTCATTTCTGCTCCTCGTTCCTTCCACACTGGTCCGCCGCAATTATACTAAATATATAAAAATGCTGTGATGGTGATAACTGTTGGATTCTAAAGGAAAGCGTGACCTCACACTTCACAGACATAGACATTTATTTTAGTTTGACAGGGTTTTCCTGCTGTGATAAGCACTTATCTAAGTTCGGACAGGAGCAGAAATCTGTACTCAGCTAGGTATCATCTAAATTATTACTTGAGTGTAGTTGTAAGTGAGTTGTAGTCTATAATAATGTAGGAATTAGTGGATGAAGTTCACAGATACTTTATAAAGAAAAGGTTAAAAACGTCAACTGGACGTAGGTTTCAGGGTAGAGACGTTTCATTCCTCATCAGAGGAACATTTTCAATTCTGAATTCAACCCCATTTGGCTTTGCAATACCAGAGACTTCACACTATAAGTTTTTTTTGACTGTATTGACTTTAATTTAATGGATTTATACACAAAGGTTAAATAACCAAAAAAAACCCTGCAGTTAAACCTGTTTCTTCAAAATTGCACTAGTAAGTAAAAATGAAAAGTTATTTACTACCTTCCTCAGTTCCTTCAGTTTTTTTTGGCAGCCTACGTTTTATTCTGAGAACAGGAACAATGACTCAATGCTGACTCCGCGGCTGCATACATCCGCTGTCATCTGGGTCAAACACTTGTAAGGAGTACAATGTTAGTGTCAGGAAAAACAGTTTTCCAAAGTTTAGTAACAATATGAAAGCTGCTTGTTTCATTTACATTTATATTTATTCATTTAGCTGACGCTTTTATCCAAAGCAACTTACATTAGGCTTTATTTAACCAGTGTTGCAGCTGGAACACCACTGGAGGCGAAGTGTCCTACCTTCCGGTTGAGGGACAATCGCTCTACCACCAGGATAGGTGGGTACATCCTCTGTCCGCAGGAAACCGCTGATACACAATGACATAAGGGAGATAACAGAGGTCTACAACTGGAATTAAAACTGGAATTAATGGTGAAATTTTACTTCAACAGATTTAACCCTCATATTTACACTTGTGCTCATAAGTTTATATACACTGGCAGAATTTGTGTGTTTTTTTTTTTTTTTGCCATTTTTCAGAGAATATGAATGATAAGATAAAACTTTACTTTCACTCATAATTAGGGGTTGTGTGAAGCCATTAATTGTAAAAACAACGGTGTTTACTATTTTTTAACTCATAATGACCACAAAAACTACCCAAATGACCCTGAAAGGTTTTTCGGTGTATTGCCACCTTTAACATCAATGACAAAGTCTATTGTGGTAGTTGTGGATGAGGCTATGTATTTTCTCAGATAGTAAAGCTGCCCATTCTTCTTGGAAAAAGCCTCCAGTTCCTGTAAATTCTTGGGTCATCTTGTATAAACTGCACATTTGAGAGCTCCTCAGAGTGGCTTAGTGATACTGAGGTCAGGAGACTGAGGCCAGAACCTTCCCTTTATGCTGTAGCCAATGACTGGTCGACTTGGCCTTATGCTTTAGATTGTTGACATGTTGGAACGTCTAAGTACGTCCCATGCACTGCTTTCGAGCTGAGTTTAAACTTCCTCCAGTATTTTCTGATAACATGCTGCATTCGTCTTGCCATCAATTTTAACCAGGTTTTTTTGTGTGTTTGTAGCTCACACATCCCCAAAACATCAGTGATCCACCTCCATGTTTTACAACAGGACTGATGTACCTCTCAATGTAGGCCTTGTTGACTCCTCTTCAAATGTAACATTTATGGTTGGGGCCAAAGCTTAAATTGTGTGTAGTAATGGCTTTCTCGACCTTGCAACACATTTTTCTTCAAGTTCCTCCATATTGTGCATCTTGAAACAGCCACACCACTTTTTTCAGAGTCTTGTATTTCAGCTGAAGTTATTTTTGAGTTTTTCTTTGCATCCCAAACAATTTTCCTGGCAGTTGTGGATGAATCTTTGTTCGTCTATTTGACCTTGGTTTGGTTTCAACAGAACCCCTCATTTTCAGATTCTTAATTAGAGTTGATTGGCATTCTCAATTCCTTGGATATTGTTTTATATCCCTTTCCTGTTTTATACAGTTCAATTACCTTTTCCTAAAGAGACTTTGACAATTCTTTTACTTTACCGATGACTCAGACAGAAACGTCAGTACAGCACTGGATGACAGATGCAAGGGTTTGTCAGGAACCCAGAAAGTCACTGACCTTTTATACACACACTGATTACACGCAAACAGATCACAGGTGAGGATGGATACCTTAAGAAGACATTATGTGCCAACTTGTGAGTATGTAATCAGACCAAAATTAGCAGGGTATGTAAACGTTTCATCAGAAAAGAGTAAACACAGTTGTTTGACAATAAATGTCTTCATCCAACCACTAACTCTGAGTGAAAGAAAGGTTTTTGTGTTATTAGTCATATTCTGTGAGAAATGGCCCAAATTCTGCCAGGCTGACTTGTTAATGCTTTAGTAACAGAAAACTGCAGGGAAAAGAAAATGTATTTTATTAGCTTTTTGATATTAAATAAATGGTCACAACACATGTTAGATAAACTGATGACATTGAAGACTTTTAGATTAGACTTTTTAAACACCTAATACTAAGATGAGACTCAAACAACATAATGGTCACTTCTTATGAACTGCACGAGATAATGAGGTAAATTTGAAACTGCTCTAAAGCCTCGTCACACTGTTTTTGCTACTGTCAAAAAATTTAAGTTGTCACAAATCTCACAGAAAAATGGAGTAAAAGACAACCAATATTACTTCATTATCCACAAAACTGGGGAGAAAAGTTTTGGGCTAGACTTATTATAAGTTTAAAGTCTTTATAGTATTTATAATATTTGAATTAGGTTTAAACAAAAATATAAATTAAAGTAATTAAAGTCAGAGTTCAGTGGCTAAACAAGGAGAAGTGTTTGCCTTATTGAAGTGAAGTCTGCTGTGGCCTAAGGGTGAGCTGGCTCTGCTGCAGGTGCCGTAAGCGTTTCTGTCTCGTTTAATTTAGGCTGTAGTCCCTCAAAAGGAGACTTCACGCTGATCCACAGCTGCTCTGACAAAAGCTCTCATGTGCCTTGTGTATAATTCTGTTTTGGTTGAAGCCTTAGGGGATCCCAACCAGTTGCATGAGTCTGTTAGTTTTACTTTGCTGTCTGAGAAAATAACACCAGGAAGCAGAACGGCATGCAGCAGTTTCCAGTGAATTGTTTTGTCTGTGTTTTTTTTGGAAAATCCTTCATTTCCATTACCTAAGTGACATATAAACTAACTATGAACAACATTTTTACACATTAAACCCTTCAGCTAATCAGCATAGATCATTTTTAAAAAGAAAAGCATAAGTCCACTCGCATAAATCCACATGTTTGTCTTTTTACAACAATGGCTTTGGGACTATTTATCATTATTTTAAGTCTCCAGTTTTTCTAACACTCACAAAAGGATTTTTCCAGTCCTAATATTATGTACAAATACAAAGTGTAAGATATGATTTTTAAAAAAGTATAAATGACCAAAATATATGTTTTACTAATGATAAGAGAAAAATGTTGCTTTGGTTTAGAATTGCCACATGTTTTAGTAAAACAAGTTGGCTACTCTAATAAACCTCATTTTGTTTTATTTTACATTGTCTTTCTGTGAACATAACTAGTCTTGGTTCTTCTTCAAACAAAACTATTGTGCTATTTAGTAGTAGTTTAGTTCCATAAAATATAAAAATGAATTTGAAGCAATCTTTGAGATTGATGAAAAATTAGATTCACAAATTGAAGTTAATAAACTTTGCATGTTGTCAAATAGATTTAGCTGAATCTTGAGGAAAAAAAATGGATGAAGATTTTGAAGAGTTCTGTGTGACTAACTAATCAGAAACTTGTTATTTCATGTATCTTGTCAATTTTTAATGACATATAGGAATGCATTGGCTTTAAATTAGGCTTTGAGAATAATTCCAGGGCGGCTAGACTCCCGTTTAGAAATAAAGGAAACTAAAGGGTACCACTGTTTTCTGTCCATTATTTGTAATACCTATTTCTCATGTTCGGTGTTACAGTTTGTCATCATCCTGTACAAATACACTGAATGTGTTTCTAGATTTTGGTTCATTGAAACAGCTCACAACATGACTCTGAAGTTTGTTACATAAGTGTTTAATGAGATAAACAACAACAAAAATACCTGGCCCCTCTCCATCTTGTTCTAGTTTCCGTGCCCCTCCAGCCCACTCCTTCTCTCATCACACACTTCTGTCTTCCAGGCCCATGTCCCAGCCCCGGAGTGGACCCCCCCTTTTGGGAGCCTCAAACTGCCCTCATCAGTTACTCTTCACCAAAATAAAATCTTACAGAGGTTGTGGTCCTTGGTCATGAACTAAGAAATAAATAGCAATACTTAAAGTGCTATTGTTTTACTTCTACCAAATGTGTTTTTATTTGTTTATTGATTGATATCTACAAATGACTGTTGAGGCTGTTATTTCGAGATTTACTCATAAATGTTGGTTTTATGGTAAAAAAATACTTGGACCATGATATCGATTTTGAAAAAAATGCACATAAATGTAACACGGACACAGATGGGAGTGCGTGTTATGTGTGGTGTCTGTTTGCGCTGCTTCTCGTGTGTGTACAGTGTGTTTATGCAACAGCGGGGCTCACCAACCGGCCCCCTAATGATACTCTCATGCGTCCCATTAGAGGCTGGCAGACAACGTAATTAGAGACACAAAGCTGCTGGTTGTTTTTGAATATGTGGAGAATACATTTGTGGCAAAGGCATTTTCACTGCGGCTCATTCTTTGACACCACAGAGAGTAAGCGCAGGTTTAGTAAACGTCAGCACAGGCCAATACAAACTCTGTTTTACATTATTGGACAGCAGTCTTGAGTTGATACAAGATTTTGTTTGAATTTGGATGCTTGTGAAACCTTTTGCTATTGAAGCCTTTTGTCAAATGTGTCCACACGGATGGGGATTTCAGGTCAAAGCTGCCAAACAAAACAATGTCTGTTATAAAATCTCTGACCATTTTGGCTGCATGTGCATTGTCCCAGAAGACTGGGGGATTCTGCTGGCCCCTAATTCAAGTGGACATCTGCGGTCAATTTATCACACTGTCCTCTTATAGACGCACTGTAGCATCGTTAATGTTATGACAGATGCTAATAGAGGCTATTAGTATCTAGGAAAACTTGGTTTGGGGTTCCCTTAGCGTTTCCCACAAGTCACTGTTTGGTTGTTTTTATCTTAATGAACAAAAGCTGAGCGGGACATTCATTCTTGTTCAAAGTGAGGCGGGAAATGTCTTTGTCAAAATAAACAAAAAAATAACACATTACTTTCCTGCAACAACAACGCAACTCTCCGACTCGGTGTCTCCTCTTTCAAAGCAATAACTCATCTTTTATAAATCTAATCGCTGTAAAACTTTCCATAAAACCTTGTGTATTCAATTGTTTTATAAAACAAATGAGAATCTGAAGAAGTTTAATGGCCCATGTGTTTTTATTGTACGCTATTTATTATGTTTCAGTTAGCTATTGTTGAGTTGACCTTATACTAATGTTGACTTTTCACCGAGCTACAACCTCAGAAGATTCAAAGCTTTGATGCTTTAAGTTCAAGCCAAAGTAAAAAGAAAAAAAAAAAACATCCCAAAAAACCTACTGAGTACTTTACGAGTGAAATAAACATATTTACAAAACAGCAGTGCCATACTTCACTGTGTCTCTTTGTCCTACTTCTTTATGGTAAAAGGTGTTCATTAGAATTTACATTGGTTTGTTACACAAATTTGGTGGGTCTATGATCACCCCATTGTGTTTATACCTGTTTCGACATCCAAGACTTTTATAGCATTGGATTTTATTGCGTGACGTGACTCTTGAAGTAGCACAGCGTTAGAGCAGCTCAGGTATTTCAAAGATTGGTGCATCAGTGTTGAATGAATGGTCACTCCACGGTTCATTCCTGTTTATATGCAACCTGGGGACTTAGTTTAACTCTATTAACTCCTGTGTCTTGTGGTGTTTGCTGGAAATTAAAACGTGCTGTCTCAGTGGCAAAGAGGTCTATGATCTGTACATAGGGCCACTGATCGACTGAGGTGAGTTATCAACCATCATCACAAATCAGATCTGTTTCGTAAAGTTGCATCTCTTCCTGTGCACTGCTGGGGACAACAAGCAGCCCATTATGTGTGTGTGTCTGTGTGTGTGATGTCGGACGAGCAGAGGACGGCCCTGATGGAAGTCACAATGGCCACTTGAAGACGAACGTCAACAATGTGAACCCTTGTTGGTGTCTTCTGTTGCGTCCCTCCACCGACAAAACATCAAAACACTGAGGGGCCCCCTGTGGTCATTCACTGACCCAAGGCTCCAGGCCTTTTGTGACCTCTGTCCCTCCCTAAAGCAGGTTTACTTATTTACTATTAAGGCTTTAAATCACTGTACACATGCTCGTAAAATGTGCGTGACTTTATTTCATGTGCTGTGTTACAGAATCAAGTGAATCCTAAAATGTCTTCTGAATCAACCATTCCCATTCTGATTAGTGCTTTTGAAGAGTAACATGTAATTTTAAATTGATACTCGACTTTCTTTAATTAGTGAACTTGGGTCATGTGACAACGCCAACGACAAAAATGAAACAGGGCATTAGATAAAAATGAATGGGTAGGATATGAGGGCACAACAAAGTGGAGTCAAATGTAACATGTAAGTATGAGTCCAATATGAGTACATCAAATTGAATATTTGCAGATACCAAGTACAGATATGTATGTGTACTTATTATTGGTATTCAGCGATTTCGTTGCCATGTTGATTATCAAATGTTTAATTCAATCATGTTCAAGGAGCTTTGTGACACACAGAAGTATTATTAAACCTGGATTTATCCTGAGTCAGTCATGGCTGCCTTTAAGATGCTCGTTAGCCTTTTCTAGACTTTTTTTTACTTTAGCATTTTCCTCATAGATAGCTAGGACATTGTAGTCGGCTTTATACCAGATATTCAGTAGATTTCTGGGCTTTCTGGTCTATGAAGAAGTTCCTTTTTGGCCACATAAAATGTTTTCATTGGCACATTATACAAGCACTTCTCGTCAGGGTGAGATTAAAAAGAGCTTTAAACAACCTACTGTAAATATGAGCTTTAAAAATCTAGATAAAATAGAATGCAGTGATCTTTTTATTTTCAAGAGGCCTGATGAATACACGTTTCCCTCATCACACTACATCCAAACAACATTTTATACACTCCGTCTAAACAGCTGCAGCCTTACAGCTCCAGACAGTTCCTCAGTTGGGGAGAACTATTTAAATGCCAAAATTCAAAATACACATTTGGCTCGAAAAATATAAATGAAAAAATTTATTCAGACAGAAAGTCTTTTGTTCAGGGTCAAAGGAAACAAGTGGCTCTCAGTTTCTCGTCAAACGCAGCATAAAATATCTTTGTAAGTCAATGAGGTGCAAGAAAATAAGGAATTTTCTTTGAAGTAAGGAGCATGGGTATTTACATGAGGGATTGAATGGACCATCGCAAAATAGTGATGAAATCTAAAACTAGGTCACCTCAATCAGAGCTTGTCATTGTCCCAAACATTGTTCTGCTATTTGAAGGTATTTTTTTTCTAGATTCAATTTGGCCACGGAGAAAACAGACTGCAGTAAACACATGTGACACCATTAGGGAATAGTTTGCCTCATACAAGAAAAATCTACCAAATTAGAAAACTCTAAACATCTGGGTAAAAAATATGAACCGTTTAACAACATATTAAAAAATGAAAGGACCATTCATTTTTTTAAAATCAGCTAATTACAAACAGAAATGTGACTATGTGCTGTATAGGTCAGTTGTGGTTTTTGTGAAAAATAGTGTTTTTGAACGACACAGACAGCAATGAGGTCCCGTTTGAAGTTGAACTGTAAACTCAACAAAAACTAAGGCACAGATGTTTATTTACACCAACAAACTAATGGTTATTTAATTGCTTTAGTTTGATTTCTGGCAAAAAAAAAAGTCACAACAGTTTTTGCCCGGCACATTTGTCTTTGAGAGAACAACATACGCTCCGGCTAAAACCATACAATTCATCATCATAAAGCTGTCCACAGACACTAATGTGAGCACTAAACTGTACAAAATGACCATCTCTGGTATGTTTACTCAAACAATATTTATGGCCTTTGGAATAAAATCCAGCTATTTTCTGTTTGTTTTACATGTTTGTGTCTTCAAAAGCCTCTAAAACCGTTTTTCTGAGGGACTTGCAACAGATAAGAAAACAACCGGCACAGATGACTGACAGGACAGGACAGTTATTCCTTTTTTTAACAATAAAAGAGGGCATGGTTGAGTGTAAGTGGGGTCAATGCTGGAATAATCATTGTACAAGAAGAAAAAGACCATGTTCAAAATAAACCTGTTGGGAAGATCAGTCTTGTTGTTTTGTTGCTTCACTGTTAATCTAAACCAGCAGCATTTCACAAACATGAAAACTGACATTAACATGTATACACTGCAAATAAATGCTCAATGGATGGTCTGTGTTTTCACCTGTGTGTATCTGTAAAGACAAATGTTCTCATTGCTTTGTTTGAACAAGTGCCAAAGTTCACATTTCAACTTTGTTGTGCTGCAAAAATGTGACATAATCTGTGCTGGTAAATGAGAAGCTGTTTTAAAATTGGATTGTTTGTGATTGTTTTACTGTTTATGTCTGTGAAATAGATGTGTAAACTGATATTTTGAACCCCATTTTCAGCCTTACATTTATAATAATTAAATAAGTCTAGGGACTAAAGGTGGAAATAGAAGCTCAGCCAAAACTTGGTTCAATTATAATTGTACATTACCAGTTAAAAGAGCTTTGTGTTTGGTGCACGCTGAGGTAAATTGTTTCATTTGTGTTGCAGATACGTATGTGTCTAGTCTAATCTAATAAAATGAGTCTGGTTGGACTGCACACACTTAGACACCACTTAACGTGTCTTCTCCTGTGTATTACAGTATATCTACACACACTAAACAGTACTTTATTATTCTTTATTTGGTCATCCTCTCCAGCTCTGTTAGAACATTACACAGTCTGCGAGACAACACAGAAATCTATTTTAAGCCCAGTTCAAAACCCGTCCTGATCGATGTTTGTCAAGGCTTTTTGTCTGGAGCAAAACAAAACACCGGGGGCCTGACACGATGATGAGGAAGAGGTGGTTACCTTTTAAGAACCAAATAAACTGAGGCCTCTTTCAGTGTTTCTGCGTCATAGCGATGTCCAAAATACTCCAGGGCCCCAAAATACTTTGAATCGAAAACACAAACACATTCATTGACTCTGGTGGTCTGTTCACAAGCTTCATGGCAGAGCCTCGACACAGAAAAGAACAAACACAGGAGCTGAGCAGGAAGGTGCAACAATAAGAAAGTACTGTAAAACATAGTTTGACTGTTTGACTCCTGAGCTAACCTCAGGGGTCATGAGTGCTGCCAAACGTCTGCGAGTGGTTTGTCTCCTTCACTTTGCTCTAAACACAAAACCACTACAGGTACTCCATATGACCCCTGACCTCTCATGGTGGAAGTAAAGAAAACGCAGTCGGTGTGTTGTCTTTGATGTGAGCTGAGGGGCCATTGTCTAACTGTGTGTGTGTCACATGCTGCACATGCTCAGTATGTATTCATTAAAAACATGTGAGCTACTTCAGAGGGAGCTGATTGTGATTGATACTGTGATTGTGTGTGTTGTCAAATCTTCTATCTTTAATCATCATCATTTGAAGCATTAAGTTGATGGTTGTATGACTGATTTCATGGAAGTATAAAGAAAGACAAAGTCAAATATTAGTCACCCATTTACACCATGACCAATATAATATTTGTTCTTTATTTTATTAGTAGTTAGCTACAGATGTGTATGTGATAAAAAACAGGTTTTTATCTGTTTCACGTTGCAGATTGACATGTAATGAATATTAAAATAAATCCTCTCCAAACATATAACATTTCAAAAAAAGGTGACAGTAGATTTTAACAAGACTTATATCACTTTAGTGGGAAATAACTTGTTGTAAAAGATACCACATTATTTTTTTTCAGTGACAAGAGTAGCATACCCCATTGACTTTTCAAAAGTGAAATAAGTCTGGTAACCTTTCCTGTCACAGCCATTTTACTCTTTATCTGATGAATCAATCATTACCATTTATCTAAGATGGCCCACAGCTCATGACCATAGGTGAGAGAAGGAACGTAGATTGACCAGTAAATCGAGAGCTTTGCCTGGCAACCCAGTTCCTTCTTCACTGTGACCAGATACACCGACTGCATCACAGCAGAAGCTGCATTGATACGTAAACTGCTATTGCTGAATAATTCCTGCTTAAGCCTGCTTTTAGGAATAGTCAACAGACTGGTTTTACATTTAAAAAAATATTCAGACATTCTTAGGTCTACATTGTCTGTAATGCATGATCTGACCAATTTCAAATTAATGATGAAACATGATTAAATGAATGAATTACAATTGTCCAACTAGAATTTAATCCAAGTCAAATATAAACTTTTGCTTGAATATAGTCATGTCTTGTTAACTTTTAAGACACTGAGCAGTTTTTAAGATAATATTTTGAATTTTAAAAACATTTTCTTGAAAATGTTTTTGATTGTCAATTGTTGTTGGCCACCTACTGGCAACTACTTGTAACAGCACCGAGCATTAAGTGTATTGTACATTAACATATCATTTTTTCACTACATAGAAATTAGGGCTGGTCTGAGCTATATGTTTTTAAGCAAAAATAGTAGCCTTGAGTGCAGCTGCGTTTACAATCACCTCAAAAACATTTAAGACAGTCACCACACCGTGCTTCAACACAGTCAATATTCACTACTGAATAAAGTTGGATAAATTCATGTGGTAAGTGATGCTTCTCTGTAGAGTAGACCTTTATTCTATGACTATTACTCTGTGGTCGTAACAGTGTGTTCTTAGGCCTGATTGTTTTGAGAAACTGTCTGGTTGTTTCTGGTTGTGGGAGTAACCAGGAAGCGAGACAGTTTGTGCCAAATGTGGAGTTTTTAGTGAAGCTAAAAACAAAACCAGGAAAGGACTGTGACAGAAAGAAACGGGTGATTTTCTGCTTTTTAGCTATTTTTCTGCATCCCACTCCACTTTTCGCCACAGCTCAGTGTTAATAATACTTTTTTTTTAAATTTATCATTAGCTTCTGTCCTCACTCTAAATATTTACTGTGTTTCTAAAATGTAACCCCTTAAATGCCAGTTTTTGTGATTAGTACTTGATTTCAAAATAAGATAAAAACACAAAAAGTGAATACTTTTTCATCCATCCATCTTTTTCTGCTGATCCAGGGCTGAGTCGCGAGGGCAGCATTCTAATCAGAGACGCCCAGAGGTCACCCTCCCCAGACACTTCTTTCACCAGACACTTCCTTCAGCTCTTCTGGGAGAATACCGAGGTGTTCCCAGGCCAGTTGAGACACATAGTCTCTCCAGTCCTAGGTCTTCCCCTCCAGGGAAGAGGCATCTAGAACAGATGCCTGAGCTTTAGCTGCTCCTCTCGATGTGCAGGACATTTTCACCGGTGAAAAAAAAATATATAATTTTTTATGGGAGTGGATGGTACAAAAAATGATTAAGGATGACAGGTGTTATCATCGTTTTTACAGGGTCTTTAAAATTTATTCCAAAATACACACCTGCTAAAAAAATATGTCATTTGTTTTTTGTTATCAACATAAAGCAGTTGTGAAATATCAACAAATGCTCTGGGGGTGTAGGAGGGTTAATTAAATCATAAGACTTTAATGTGACAAGAAAATTAATTTTTGTGTGTTTTTGTCTGACCTTTAAAAGTCGTCTCACTTGAATTGGAAATGGGAAATTAAACGTTGTCCAGCAGATTGTTGACCCTGTATCACATTTAGGCCATACAGAAATCTGCATGACCTAATTACATAAATCTAAACTTGGCCACTGTCCCACCTCGTCATATACTGGTGCTGGAGGAACCCATGTTGTTTTGTCCTGGCCTCTTTAACCCCCTTGTGGGACCGGACTTTGGGCCAGAGTTGTGTTTCTCTTTGTAAAAGTCTTAAGTCTGCACAGAGGCAGCCCCTTTTCTAAATACCATGGCTGACAGTAGCTCACCTGGAGAGATCCTGTTTCTGTCTCTGCACCAAGTGGAGGCCATATGTTGCAAAACTGACAAAGTAAAGTTCAACCTAAAGAAGTCAAAACCCTTCCTACGCCGAGTCACTTTAGCACCAGTTGACCTGTGCGGCTGATAACAGATATCAGATGTAACGTAATATTCTGGATCACAGTATAGACTAAAATTATTAATACTTTTTTTAAGACAAATTAGTGAGGAGGTTAGCGGGGTCTTTTCTAATTTCCTGTATGGAAGGCAGACAAAGTATGCCCCCCCCCATTTCTTCCCTCCGTCTACTCCTAAAGAAGGTCCCGCGACGCAGACTCAAACAAACATCTTTTTGTCCAAAAGTCAGCGGCAGCCGGTCATGTGCTGATATTATCTGTTTATGAAGTGGCTCTCTATTTTCCAATCAGCCGCCCGGGCCTCTGTGCTTCAGTGTGTTTCTCATTGACCTTTTTTTTTATGTATTGAGCTATAGGCTGTATATGTAAGCTATTGTTATTATACATTTAAATACAATTCAAATTAAAAGAGACTAGGGGTTGAGTTACCCTTTAATGCCTCTTACGGCGTCTTCTCTGTTTTTTTTGTGGCTCAGACGATCTATGTCCACTGTTTTCAGTTCAAAACGGGCTTCTGACTCCCACCATGAAGGCCAAGAGGAACAGGAACTTCAGATCGCAGATAGACGAGCTCTACGCCCAAATTAAAATGTAGAAAACAAACATTAAAAAAACAAAACAGCCAATTCCAATGCTTTTAAATAAAGACTATTTATAGAAAGTAAAGGCTTTTTTAAACAATGAACACAGTAAAGATGTTTGAATCAAAAGGCATCAACAAATGTAAATAATATGCAGCTTTAAAGTTATTTCAAAGCCTTTATATTTATACTCTTCAAACACAGATTTTGTCTTTAAACTAAACAAACTGGTTGTATTAGAGCCTCTTATTGGATAAAAAAGGGAAGCCAGTTCAAAACACAAACTAAAGGATAATATAAAGCAATGGGAGCCACAATCGTTAACTAATACTAGTAGATTTCCAAGTCATATCCTTCCCAAAAGTTGCTCCTTGTGAAGAGTTTGATTTAGTGCCTGATCCTACTATGATAAAGTCTGACAGCTGCAAAAACTACCTTGAGTATTGTGATACGAACAATATGAGCTGCAATATTTAAACAAAATAAAAACTGGTTTAGTAAATATATCAAAGGCTCTGGACTGACTTTAACTCATCAAAGAAGGAGATAAATTAGTATTAAAGCCTGTAATTAAAAAAAAATGGACTAATCAGGACTAACCTAGGACTTCTTTTGATTCAGACGCACCACAGTTCGATTTAAAGCTCTGTTTGGGCAAGAATTGGACTAAAACGATATATTGATACTAATGTCTACTAATGCTTATAAGTCTTCTTTAGGTTGACTTGACAGTATTAAGTTCCTTTACCAGCTCCTTTTTGGCAGTGGCCAAATTCAACTTCAAAAACCTAAAAGGAGGGATCAACTAGAAGCTCCAAAATCTTGAGACTGACTTGAATTTGATCTTGTTTTATTTCTCAGTTTTTGTGTTTGTGTTGCAGGAAGGAAATTATTGCACAGGCACGTTAATATTTCATGTTTTCATGGTTTGTTTTGTTGTGTCATTTTATTGTGAATTGAGTTTTTAATATTGACTTCCTGTGTCCTAATGATCTAAAACCCCTACACCTGCGGGACTGTTGAAGTAAAGCTTTAACCGCAGCATTAGACACAGCACAGTGTCTACAGTGTACAGCACATCAATTTAATTTGAGCCAATGTTTAATGTGTTTTTTTATTGTCAGTTTCATAAAACGTACAGTTTGTACAGAGGAATCAAAAGGCCGGTTCTTTCTCACCTCAGTGTTACAGGACATAGAATAAAATAGAAAAATTATAAATAAATAAGTAGTATGAAAGTAAGAAAATAGAAAATAAGAAATTGGAGACCATAAAAATATAAACTGAACCGTGTACAACAAAAGTGTGCTGGCCAAAAATTATTGCCAAATAAATTACTATCAACACAGAGCTGGAATACATAAATTGTGAAAATCTGGTTTGTTGTTTTTTTTAAGTCATTGGTGAATTAATTAAAAATTGATTTACAAGGATCATGATACAAAATACAGTTGCTTTTTTTTGTTTTCTTTACATATACAAACTTAACAGCTTGTCCCAGATCAGTATTAAACAAGCACATATTACACAATGTATATTAGCTATTTACAATACAATGTGGACAGAGGGATAATAAGTATAGTTATACTTATCGAGCAAAAAGAGATCAATGTCACAAAAAACTGTACAAAATAAACAACAATATATAGCTCTCCCCTCTCTGTTGTAAACATGGACCACAAATAACATCTTTCCTTCATGCTTGTCTGCAGCTGTTATTGAGTTAAACACTGGACAAGGACATTAGTTCAATGAAATAGCCTTTTGGAGTTATAATGGCTACTAAACTGCGCATGAGACTATTAGGCCGGCTTGTGAAGCTAAAGTATTTAAAATCCTATTTTACGTATGTACTGTAAAAATTATTAGTTACTGTTTTAAGGTGTTGTTACACAACAATGGCATGTGAACAATCTACAGCTGCTGCAAAGAAAGAGGAAAAGAAAGGGTTCTACCCTGAAGATGTTTGCCACAACGACCAGACTGATGTGAGATTAACTCAGGTTTCTAAAAAAACAGAGGAAAGCTGTGGCTGCTGTCCCAGACCTGCCTCTGGACTCTATCAGAGTCAAGTCTCTGAGCAGACATCCACAGTGTTGTCTCCAGTGGAGACTGCCCCCTTGTGGAGTGTCTGTATCAGTACATCCCTGTACAAGTATGTTGCCACTGAGAGGTCTGGTACAGGCCGGGTCAGTACGGCACGAAAGTTATTAAATGTGTTGCCAATAATCCGTATAAAGAAGAGGTTGGTGTAGCCATGTACTGCTGCAACAGTGGCAGAAGATAATTTAAAAGGTTAAAATTTATAAAGCTGGAGTTAGTTATATATTTTTAATTATCCATAATATTTTCTCCTCACCAAAAAAAAAAACTTTGCTGTTATAGGCTTCTCTTTTTTCTTCTCATGTTTTGTTTGAGTTTATTAATGTCAAAGACATTCTTAAGGTCCCAATAACATTATATATATATTTATATAACTTTTGCTGATAAGTTTTGTTTCTATAAGTACGTTACTATTGTATTAATCGTTGTATCTTTTATGCTTTCTTACTATTTAATGATACTGTATTTGTTTTTATTGTCTTTCTTGCTGTTTCCATCTTTCTGAGCAATTACCAAGACAAATTCCTCAATAAACATTTTAATCTTGAATGAATTGAACCAGAACAGTAATAAATAAACTTTCAAAAGCTTCAACTAATTCTAGTACAAAAGGAGTGACTAGGACTGATTGGCAGTGAGCATTCTGTTTTCCTGACACTCAGAGTTAGTCTTTTTATTGACCTTATCCAGGCGGTGCGAGGAGTTTGTGTTCATCGATTGTCGCATAGAGGACATACGACTACGAAAACCCTCTCCTGAAAAGAAATATAGCAACGGGTCGAAGCAGGAGTTAGAAGCAGCCAAACAAAGTGTCACCACCACAGACTTCTGCATCATGACCGTCTCTGCACAGGTCGCATCAGTCCGGGACAGAAAGTTAAGGTGGATGGTTCTCTGGATGTGGTAAGGCGTGAAGCTGACGAGGAAAGTGAGCAGGACGATGACTATCATACGGATTGCTTTGGTGCCTGCGGCCATTTGGCGTTTGGCAGCGGTACGGGACAAAAGTGTCCGAACAATCCCTGCGTAACAGAGCAATATGATAAGAAATGGAAGAATAAAACCTATTGCGAGGGAGACATAGTTGAGCATTACTAACTTTGTGACACTAGTGCCACGCTTTGGAGGCTCAAAGCACTTTGTTTTGTTAGTTTCAAGGTCAATGCTCTGTCCCGTCATGAGAAACGGAGATGACATGAGACAAATCAGCACCCAAACAGCCACGCAGACCAGTCGAGCGCGTCTCTGCGTCACCAAGTGAATGTTCTGCACTGGAAAAACTATGGCCAAGAAGCGTGTCACAGACATAACAGCCATGAAGTAGATGCTGCAGTAGAGGTTTACATAAAGGGCGTAGGAGCTGATACGGCACAAGAAGTCTCCATGGTTCCACTCGCCCTTGTTTACGTAGTAGAGCACGCGAAAAGGGAGCGTGCTGACACAGAGGAGGTCAGATACTGCCAGGTTCAGCATGTAAATGTGGAAAGGTGAGCTCTGACGAAAGGTTCTGATGAGCACCACCAGCGCAAAGCCGTTTCCTACAAGGCCGAAGACGGTGATGAGAGAGTAGACCGTGGAGTACACCTGGTTCCTGAAGTCATCGATGGACTGGCACTCAGTGGAGTTGGTCTCGTTGAAACGATCCATTTGTAGCTACAGAGACAGACAAGGGAAAAGTGCTTATAGTATTTGACATAGTGAACAGGTTTAGTAGTAGAGGCATCACAAAAGTGAAGAACTACACCACAAAGACTTATAGTCACTGATTTGTTGGCTGTTTTTTTTTTTTTTTTTTTTTGTTAGTGGGATAAAATAAGCTTGTTCTATTGTCATTGTTCTATTTCAAACGGTTTTATGACCCGCCACAGTGCTCACTTGTAAAAACTTGTTTGTAGCAGAGCCTGACTAATAGGGTAAACAAGAAGAGCAGGAAAAAACATTTTTTCAGCTACATAAACTTCATATTCCAACAGGAAACATGAGAAATGTTGTACATTTTCCCAATGATAATGCAAATGTTTATTAGCAACAGCTGTTTCTGGTTTTATAAACTTAAACATTGTATTTATCTTTTACACTACATCAAACACAAACAGAACCTGTGCTTCAAATAATAAGTCCCTCAATTTTAGTAAATTGAAGCAGCTTTATGATTTTAATATTCAAAAAGATGGGACTAAAGGGTTTAAATGAACAACACTGAAAACAATAATACATACTTTATCCAAAAACCCGAGTAAACCTGGATCAACTTTTACTCCAATTAGTGCTAAAACTATTAGTGCGGTTCAGGGCTAGGTTTTTCTTCAAACATTTTCCAGAAAACCCCTCGTGGCATGCTTTGAATCAACACATGTTTAGGTAAATGAGCTCTTATTTGCTACAGGAATGCTTGTGTTAAATCATGTAAAAATAGAAACTCGGTGCACAGAGCATAGCATAGTACAAACAAGGGACTAATATCAATTCTTAGTGTGACTTTATTGCCCCTAGTTACATCACTCACACTGTTGCATTATGCACCTCACAGACCCTATTTGAACTCTGAGCTATTTCGATGGTACAGTAAATGTTGCATGAGGAAATTTCTAAAACACACAAAACCAACAAGACCCTGCTCAGTGTGTCAGGACTCATGTGGTCGATCTCATCAGTGATAAGGATTTCATTTTGCAGCAGCAGCAGCAGAAGAAGAAGATATGAGATGATAGCGTTTTAGTTTTTTTCTTTTGTGCAGCAGTAAAAGAGGTCAGTGAGTCAAAAAGGCTGTGTCATTAGAATAAAGAGTTTAATCCTGCAAATTACCGCGTAGTGCATTAAATGTATGCTGTGTTTATGCCAAAAAACACATAATTGGATCAAATGTTTCATATTGTAACACTTTATAGTTCCATAGCAAGAAACACACTTTTTATTTAGAAATTACACGAATAGATATGTAACACAGGTTAGAGGTTTATACATATTCTACATTAGTTTAACAGTAAAGTGTCTGTGGAATAAAACACTCCCTGACAAAGCTAATTTGTGACTATGTTTATGCACTAAGCAAATGCATGTTCCAAAGTAAGGCTGCAGCATTTTATTGTATTTCAACTTATAAAAGTCACAAGTGGACAAGATCATTCATTGAGTTTATCATCTTGTTTTTTCTTTTAGTTAACCTCAGTAAAATAATATCTGTTCTTGTTGAAATCAGAAAAGAGCTGCACTTACCTCTCAGTTCCTGTCTGGTGTGAGTCTGCTGTGTGAGCTGTGCAGTGGTTGTATTGATGTTTGCAGTGTGCTACAGTGGCTCAGTGGGAGGACGCTGCAGCAGGTGGCAGCCTCTAGAGAAGGTTCTCAGGAAATGTCCAAACTAAATGAAGGGCTGCCTCTTTATGGCACAGCACAAGAACGTCAGTGCAATGACATCACAATTTCGTTGGAATAAACAAGGCTTTAGAGCAGAAAAAAAACTATTTCAATATTATCTTTGAGTTTGATCTTACCGTCTCCCAATCTGACATAAAACTAGTCTAAAGTTTAGAAAAACGTTCCACACAAACTAAACTGGGCCACATGCAGCAACACAATATTTTACATCCATTATGATACTGACTCACAGTTGGGCTATGTGGTATTCATGTTGGCTAACGTAGTGGTAGTGGTAGTAGTAGTAGTAATAGTAGAAGTAGTAATAGTAGTAATAGTAGTAGTAATAGTAATAGTAGTAGTAATAGTAATAATAGTAGTAGTAGTAATAATAGAATAATAGAAGAAGTAGTAGTAGAAGTAGTAATAGTAGTAGTAGTAGTAATAGTAGTAGTAATAGTAATAGTAGTAGTAGTAGTAGCATTAGTAGCAACAATAATAGTAGCAGTAGCAGCAGTAGTAGCAGCAGTAGCAGTAGCAGCAGTAGTAGCAGCAGTAGCATTAGCAGCAACAATAATAGCAGCAGTAGCAGCAGTAGCAGTAGCAGCAATAGCAGCAGCAGCAGCAGCAGCAGCAATAACAGCAGCAGTAGGGCAGCAGCATTAGTGGCACAGTGGCAGTGGTGGCAGCAGCAGCAATAGCAGCAGCAACAGCAGCAGTAGGCTAGCAGCAGCATTAGTGCTAATAGTGGCACCGGCAGCAGTGGCAGCAGCAGCAACAGCAGCAGCAGCAGGGCAGCAGCAGCATTAGTGGCACAGTGGCAGCAGCAGCAGCAGCAGCAGCAGCAGCAGCAGCAGCAGCAGCAGTAGCAGCAGTATTAGTGGCAATAGTGGTACTGGCAGTAGTGGCAGCAGCAGCACAGTGGCACAGTGGCAGTGGCAGCAGTGGCAGTAGCAGCAGTAGGGCAGCAGCAGCACAGTGGCACAGTGGCAGTGGTGGTAGCAGTAGTAGTAGTAGTAGTAGTAGTAGTAGTAGCAGCGGCAGTAGTATTAGTGGTAATAGTGGTAGTGGTGGTAGCAGTAGTAGTAGTAGTAGTAGTAGTAGTAGTAGGGGTAGTAGTATTAGTGGTAATAGTGGTAGTGGTGGTAGCAGTAGTAGTAGTAGTAGTTTAACTAAATATATATATATATAAAAAAACACTGACAACAAGCTGAGCACTCTAAGAGTCAAGTAAGCGTCTCCTTCTTTGAGAAAACAGACACTATATTTACCTGAGTTCTTGCTTCTGATTGGATGTAAGTGGACAGCATACTGGACACACACCATGATAGATGCTATACTCAACAACATGGAGCATTCCTTGCATTTGTTTTTGAACAACAGAAAGCAGCATCTTAGATCAGTGATGACAGAACAACACAAGACTTATCTATTACAAAGTCATTAATTTGATTTCAGACAGACGCCTAACAACTAACTAAGAGTCCAAACCACACCAGGAAGTTGGGTCCTGATTTTTTTTGTCTTTTAAAATAAGGGTTCCATGATAGAAAAAAGACACCCAGCAGTTATTGTTGCCTAAATATTACACAAACAAAATAGTTCCATAAATGACATTACTGGAACTTTCTGTTCTAAACAAAAAAGAGTTGTGTGCAGTGGCCTGTCAAAATAAAAGCCTTGCAATTCAATAGCAGCTGAAAACTCTTTATTTTAGCAGCAGCAGAAAAGGACACAGCATTAGTAAATGCTTTACTTTATCAGAATTTACAAAGACACTATTTCACCACAACAGCAGCAGAAACACAGCAGGTTAATCAGTAAATTAGATCAGTGACCAGACTGTACGTCTGTTGGACATTAAAAAGGCATAAATGTAACAAACTTGGTTTTCCAGCTGTAATTTTCAAAGAATCTAACATTAGGCCTATGGGCTTTGGTGTTGGGCTCTGCTCCTGGAGTAAGACACAGTTTCAGAAGGCTCCTTTAAATAACAAAGGTCCTGATCAAAATGCTGCTCTATTTATACATTTTGAATGTATTGTAATTTAAAAGTATTAGATTTATTAAAGAAAATCAGAAATCAATAATCCACAATCCAAAATGGTTGTCATATACAACCCCGATTCCCAAAAAGTTGAGACTCTTCACAAATTGTAAATAAAAACAGAATGCAGTGATGTGGAAGTTTCAAATTTCAATATTTTATTCAGAATACAACATTGATGACATATCAAAGGTTGAAAGTGAGACATTTTGAAATGTTTGAAATAAAAAGGTTGGGACAGGTAGCAATAAGAGGGCGGAAAAGTTAAATGTACATATAAGGAACAGCTGGAGGAACAATTTGCGGCTTATTAGCTTACTGTCTCTCAGAAGTCAAGATGGGCATTCCCCCAATGCTGCAGCAAAAAATAGTGGAGCAATTTCAGAAAGGAGGAGGAAAAATTACAAAGAGTTTGATGTTTTCATCATCTACAGTGCATAATATCATCCAAAGATTCAGAGAATCTGGAACAATCTCTGTGTGTAAGGGTCAAGGTCTAAAAAACCAGACTGGATGTCCGTGGTCTTCGGGCCCTTAGACTGCATCACAATCAGGAATGCTACTGCAATGGAAATCCCAACATGGACTCAGGAATCTCCAGAAAACATTGTCGGTGAAAACCATCCATGGGGCCATTCTATAGGTCAAAAAAGAAGCCTTATCTAACCATGATCTAGAAGCACAGGTAAAATGGACTGTGGCAAAGAAAACTGTTCTGTGGTTTTTTTTGGAAAACTGAGACGCTATGTCATCCGGACTAAAGAGGACAAGCACAACCCAAGTTTTCTTTAGCGCTGAGTTCAGAAGCCTGCATCTCTGATGGGATGGGGGCATTAGTGCGTGTTTCATGGGCAGCTTACACATCTGGAAAGACACCATAAATGCTGAAAGTTATATCCGAGTTTTAGAACAACATATGCTCCCATCCAGACGTCATCTCTTTCAGAGAAGACCTTGCATTTTCCAACATGACAATGCCAGACCACAGACTGCAACGGTTACAACATCATGGCTGTGTAGAAGAAGGATCTGGTTCTGAAATGTCCAGATCTTTCACCCATAGAATACATTTGGTGCATATAAAGAGGAAGATGCGACAAAAAAGACCTTAGACAGTTGAGCAACTAGAAGCCTGCATTAGAATGAGAGAACATTCCTATTTCCTAAAATTGAGCAGCTTGCCTCCTCAGTCCCAGACATTTGAAGACTGTTATAAAAAGAAGTGGGGATGTCACACAGTGGTAAACATCACCTTGTTCCAACTTTTTTGACTTGTGTGTTGATGCAACAAAATTTAAAACCAACTTTTTCCCCCCTTAAAATTATACATTTTCTCTGATATGTCATATATTTTGTAAAAATGAAAATTTGAAACTTCCACATCATTGCATTCTGTTTTTATTCACAATTTGTACAGTGTCCCAACTTTTTTCAAATAGAATTTGTATTAAAAAGTCAGAGGTGAGGGACTAGTTATAAATTTACTCACCATTTAGCAGCTACAAACTTCATGACATAATTTAAAATGCTCTAGAATACAGGGAATTGCATTAACTTTATTAAAAATGTCCCCTGGAACCCCTTCTGCACAGACCCTTTTTTGTGTCACAATGTCTGCAAGCCTTTGTTAAATAGCTTTTATTTGGTGACGTGTGCTTGGTAGCATCACGAGGCGCTCACGAGCAAACTCTACAATTGCTCTTGTGCTGGACACAAAATATTAACTGTATAACTAATACACTCTTGATGTCATGCCAAACCATTTTCAGAGGCAGTTTAGTCTCCAGTGTTTCCCGTCCCATCCACAACCGCAACCTCACTTCATCTGTCATAGAGCAAACAAAACAGAAATCATAAGACTCTCTGGCTGGTGGATTACTGTAAATGTTATTCTGTAATGATGATATATGAGACCGCACTGGCCACACCACAAATGTTTCTTGTATCCTTAATTTCCTTCCAGATGAAACTCAGAAACTAGTCTGACCTGTTCCTTGGAGTGTGCACAGTGTTAATTCAACTTCTTTAATTTCAACAACCTTTGACACTAAAAACTGCAAATTGTGTGTGTTTTGACTAGTACTGCAGAAATATTTAATGGTAAGTTGTTGACATAAGCAACATCCAGGAACCATTGGTGATAATGTCCTGTACAACAATGGTACAGAAAAACTTGTTTATTCCATAATTTCCTTTGTATTTAGTGAATAATTTTTGCAGTTGAGGGCGGATATTGTAGTGGAAATGGCCAAACTCATTACAAGCTAAAAGGCCTGTGGTGGAAGGGGGCAGGATAATTCAGCTGTAAACTATTTAGTGGTTGGGTAATAGCACAAACAACTTTATCATCAGAGAAAGATTACTCTATCTTCTTAACTGTGCATTACGTGTGTGCTTCATTGAGTAATTGCAAAGACATAAAGTGCTGTGACCCTTCAGAAAGCTGCTCAAAGTATCTCTCATCTCAAAGGCTGGAATCATGCTGGTTTTACTGTAAGACACTCAATCTAACGCCATAATGTCACAGTTACACAATAGGTTTCATGTAGGTACAACTGAGGCACTTAAAACTAATATAAATGTCCCCTACTGGGAGCCTTTCACAATACTGTTAATATATTTAGGTTTGCATTATACTGTTGCAATAAATATTAGAAGAAGGTTTTTCCAGTTCATTCCCCACTTTCTAAACTTCATGTTCTGAGAGCTGTACCGGTTTTCTACATTTTAGGGAGTCAATATTATTCTCTAGTTTGATGCAGTGTAGACAGCATAGAGAGTACAACACTTAGCATTGTGTCTTCTTGGAATGACTGCAGTATGCTTAATTTGAGATAATTAGCTTCTCCTTTTTGCCCTGGTAAGGATTCTCCATCGAGATTCCCCAATCATTGCACTGTTGTCTTTAGCTCCACCCCCAACAGAAAGCGGACCACACTGATGGAACTAAAGGCCGTGCAGATGTACAATGTGCTTGCTCCCCTTTTCTGATGTTGTGGCAGCCGACAGATTATAATTCTGCTCTTGCGGTTACGAAGACTTTGAAGTGGTTACTTTTGTTAGTCAAGCTGCACTTGACATTTAACAGATTTAAACGTGTTGTGGGAAAGTGAGGAGCTTAAGTGCATAATTGTGGTTTGTTCATTTGGGAAACCCTTTCGGTTTGGTTTAGTGTTAAAGACATGTTTATGTACTCTATTTTTGACACTGGTTCTCTATTATCTCTACAGTTTTTTGGCAACCTTGTTTTGCTAATGTGTACCAAATGTCTTATATTTAGCCCTTCAGTAAAGAACAGATATATCAGCTCTTTATTGAAAGGCTAAATATCCACAGATAAACAGTCACAACTCTAAAATGCAGTGTTGTGTAAAGATCGTTAAGTGGGTCTAACCTCTCGAGCTCGACATGAGTGCTTTTTAACAATTATTTAGATGCAAATGCTCGGCATGCTTGACACGAGGCCAGTGGCTTTGTTTGAGCAGCACAGCACCATTTATGGAAGTGAGAGCAGCTGCTGTATTTCAATGTGGACCTTTCAAGTTTTTAAGTGTTACTACATACGTATGTCTAATAGAGGTGTTTTTTTTCCACTAGTGTTTTGAGAACTTACAGTTGGTGTAAAACTGTCAAGGAGCTGAACAAAAGAACAGACCCAAGTGCAGATTGGAACCACAGAGAATTTATTAAATTTGCAGAAAAACACAGGAACAGTCTGGGAATGAGGCAGGAAGAGGATCATGGGGCAGGCAGGCGGAGACCAGGTAGTAGACGGAGCGAGGAGATGAACAACCAGAGAAGAAGTGGATCTGGCACACTGGCACAGAGAACTGGACCTCAGAGCAGAAGAAGGTAAGTCAAAACCAGGAGCAAAAACTATAGTCTTAGCATGTGTTCACCACAGAAGAACTGGCAGTGAGGTGGAGAAAGGACCAGGCTTTTGAAACAGGTGTGGTAGTCAGACCAGGGGCAGGAACCACACCCGGGCAATTCACCGACAAATTCAGAGACAAACAAGAGAAGGAGTTCAGACAGACATGGGAGGAAAAACAAACACTACACTGGACTACACAGCAATATTAAATGCATGTAACCACACTTTTGTTTGCTGCATGTGACTACCTCATCTTTCCAAACCACAATTGTTTTTTCTTGAGGTGCAACTTGTACACTAGGCCAAACAAGAAGTCCTCACCGCTAAACCAACCGACGTCCTGTCTATAATCTGCACGCCTAAATGATCTGAACCGTAAGCCAAGAACTTACTGTTATGTCATTATTGATAAATGTTGGCTCCTCTGACCAGTTGTTGTTTTCCTACAAACAATAATGAGACAGATAATGACTCTTTACTAGGCAGCATTATGACCACTTTATAAACCATGGTTGTATTTGTTATATAAGGATTGAATTGTGTCTAAAAATATTTTTTTCCCTTTTTTGTCAGTGTATTATTAAAATATGTTTTAAAGATATTAGATCAAAAAGTGGCCAAGCTTGTGACAACGCAGCCTTTTTTTCCCCTATGAGCCCGAAACACCCTGCAGACTCAGACATTTATGTGGGTCGCCTTATCTATCAGATGTCCTGGTTATCTCAGCAGTTTTACTGTGCGATAGGTGCCTGACATTACAAAGACACATTTTTGTGGTTTCCTTTTTGCTAAAGATCTACGTGTTTTTTGTTGTTAATATTTAGACTTTCTTCTTTCTCAGGCCTCACATATCAGACAGCATGTGTGAGTATTAGAGCAGGAGTTATTACATAATGATGATTATGATGAGATGTGACTGCTTTTTATGGAACTAATACCATTCATTTGTGCTAGCACTCCAGTGTGTCCTCGATGTATCACGCGATTGAATCAACCGTATTGTTAATGTTGGTGAGGGAAACCAAATAAAACCAGTCTAGTTTTGTTTTCTGTTTGTCTCTGTTTGTTTCCTGGCTGACACATGTTTCCAATCCACCAATCACCTGCCTGGTCCTTTCTCCAGTTCTCCGACAGATTGTCAGTCATTATTTGTGGTGAATTCTTGCTCAGGCATTTTTTTTTCAATTCTTGATCAGTATTTTTGCAAATACTAACCTTTCTTTGTTTGCTCTTTGCTCCAGCTCTCCGTGCCAGCCACGGTTAAACCTAATTTAAAACCAGTTTTGTTGTCTGCCTTGAGGGGTCATTGGCTCAATTATTACAACAGATAGCAATCTTAAACCGATAAATAAAACGTTTCTAGACAACAAACTGAGTGTTTGTTTTTCATATAGCTGCTGACAAAGCAGCACAATGTGTGAGAAATGTATTATTTATCATGATAGCTATTCCATTTTAATTTTTTAAATGCTTTGTTTTTATATTTATAAAGGTTACATCTTTATTATATCTTCTGTGCTGTGTCTTTGCTTTTGTCTGCAGGTCTGTGTATAACTGTGTATCTGACAAATAAAGCTTATCTTATCTTATCATATCTTATCTTAGTTGCTGATGTTCTCTCCAGAGGCTCTGACAGTAAACACACGTCATCTGTTGGCGACACAACTGGGTTATTGGCTAGTGTTAATTCTGTCTTTGAAAATGTACTGCAGACGGTTTAACAGATGGCACCAAGATGCACAGCAACTAACGGTCTTCAGAAACTGTTTTATGTCTGCGTATTAGATGCTTTCTTTGTAGTCCTTTTGCAATTGCTCTCACTATTTACCGCAGGTAATATAATTTCCCATTACACAATGTTTACACATCTTTTATAACACTGCATTACACACATGTTCCCTTTCGACCTTTCCATACGATAGTTTATTAAACACATTGACAAAAAAGTAAAATCACGAGTCCTTTAAAACAAAGTGCTCTGAGCAGATTAATATTTTTGACAAATGATAAAAAAGCTGTGTGTTGTCTGGGAAGAGGCTGGGCTCGGAGGAAGTCAAAGCTATCAACACTTAACATGATTAAAGCATGAATCATCAGGAAGACTCTCTCAACACATTTTTATGCAGCTGACTGTGAAAATCGCTTCTGTATACACAACTATGACACCATCAACATGTTTTATCACGTTGTAGTTTTATATGCCCTTAAATAGTTAATGTAATGGGCTGTTATTCTAAACCTAAAGGCAATAAAAAGGGATATTAAATCAGTTAAAAATATTGAAAGTGCATTTCATAACATACTATATTATTATTATTTTACTGTTGACTAAAGTGGTACAAGCGGTTAAATGTCACACTTTGAAAGATCTAGAAGAATTAAGGTTGATGGATGTTTTTGTGTCAGAGCAGTGAAAAAAATCTTACCACCATCTCGACTGTTGTCATAAAAATGGCAAGAAGCACGCATTTCCTTTATTCTTGGAACTGGACATGACATGTTTTAAGAAATTTGAGAACATTGTGTAGAAGCATATATCTCTAAACCAGCCTCTCTATCTCTGTAGTTTACATGTTTTGTTTGTTAATACGGGTGTTTGTTGTGTGTAATCCTCAGCCAACCACAGCTCACAGAAGACAGAAGATACAGAAATGTAATAAAGTGTACAACAAGAGGCTAGAATTTGTTCAAAAGCCAGAATAAGAATGAGGAAAATCAGTCAAAATACTTACTAATATTTTCTAAAAGAGGTGCAAAAAGAGCGGCTATAACAGAGAAAAGCAGAGCAGGACATATTACCTTTACTTAAAGATTGTTACAGAAATGGCAAGGAGTTGAATCCTAGTTTTCCTTGCTATAATACAATTTGTCACATGTTGTGTGATACATACTTAGTCAGAACTATTACCTTATTTTGCACGTTACTTGTGACAAACTAGTTCCATCTCTTTGATGTCAGCCATCTACAAACAGAACAGAGTTCACAAAACAGACAGTGCTCTGGTGGCACCAGAGTGAGTCGCTTTATTACTCAGTTTGGAAGTGATAAAACAAGATTGTTATTTGAGTTAACGCCCAGGTTGTTATGGACACAGTCTTATGTTTGAACCTGTCTGTGATAAAAAAAATCTTAAATAGGCCCAGAGTATAAATTACTCAAAACAATTTCATTTTAACTGTGAGCACATTTTTTCCAACCTCATCATAAGCTGTTTGAGATGACTGTGGTTTTACATCTAGCATGACTTCAGTCGTTTCACAATTTCATAGTTCATACTCCTTTCTGGAGTATGTGAACAGGTACGGTAGCCCTGCAGGGACATGCTGTTGTCTATGATCAAACCCTGTGGAAATGACATCAATTTCAGTTCAGAATAATGGAAACAAAATCAATCTTGTTCCTAAACCTTAGTTTACATGTGTGCTCAAAACAAAATATGAGTGTGTTTCTCCTCCAGTAGTGCTCAGTTTGTCCCCTCTGAGCCACTGTAGGTACAGGAAATGAAAGTAATGACATCTCCACTGATTTCTATGTGACCTTAAAGGTCACTTTTTTCATAAATTGCAAATGTAAAGAGTTTCATTTATTGTTTATTATACATACGATTGTTGTAATTTTTGGGCTATATACAGAAAACTGAAACAGGCTATTTCATTCATTATCCATACCTTTTTTTATTAATAATGCGGTGTTTTCCAGGCTACAACTCTTCAAGGGTATGACGTCTTCGCATTGAGCTGTTAATAACCTCACTTCCACTTAAAGCTCCTTTTTTGGCCGTGTTTCATGGAAAACACACCCAACAGGTTTACACCAAACAGTCAGTGAAGCAGGGAACCCCTTAGGCACAGATCCTGCAACATTACTCAGATTGAGTCTGCCGCTAGTCCATGAGAAGTGAGACGTGAGAATAAAGGTGTACAGCATTAGTCGTCAGAGGGGATAAAGAAAGGAGTCAAGCACTCAGTCTATTGTTGGATTAGAGTTCCCTTGGATCGAGGTGTCTGTGGGCCGGTTGAAGGAATGGGACATTAAACTGACTGACCTCATGCAAACAACGCAAAAAAAATGAATCTTCTCAACGTCCCAATTTACAGGTAAGTCTTACACTCTTTACAATTGAATTTGCTTAACATCAGGAAGGTGTAAATGTTTGTTCAACAACAAAACAGTGGGAGATATGGTTCTGCTTATCTGACTTTTTTTTAAATATTTTTTTGTACTAATGTTTTGTACATATGAGCAGAATATCTTTAAAATGAACTGCAAAGGTTTTCTAGTTCCCATACATGTAATGTATTATTATTATTATGTAAATAACTACTAACCATGAAAATAAAGAATTAACTAATACTGTAGTTATTATAAAGAGTTAAATTGTGTTTGTTATGAATCCACAAACATGGGTCATTATACAAATAAATGTATTTTCATTGTGTGCCTTTTAAAATAAAAAAAAGCTTGCAAACGCTTTTTCTTGTTCAACGCGCCCCCCCAAACAGACTGCAACATAAAAAAAAAACACCTGCAGCAGTTTGTTGTTTATTATAAAAGCTTTCTTAGAAGATATAGGTCTTTCCTATTAAAAGTGCATCTGTATTTATGGACCAGTCCAGCTTGTCGTCCAGATGCACTTCCTCTCTTCTCCACTGAATTTTATCCTTTCCACTTTGTTCTTTGACAGTTGCCCAGTTTACCCACCCCACTGCAATGCCTCTGGCCATTAGAAGACGGCACTTTATTGTGAAGATATGCCACACAGGCTCCTGGGTTTAATTTCAAGCATGTTAATTGGCACCTGTAAGACGATGAAGAATTTCCTTGTGGTTTTATTTAATTTTAGCTCAGAGCTTCATCATAAAAAGAGAAAAGTGCAAAGTGATTCTCAAAGTGATAATTGTGTTTAATGTAAATGCCACAGACATACATTTCCAGGTCTCAAAAACCACAAAGTGTGTTTTTGTAGATTTTCTGGCAGACAACAGTCAAGCGTTAATGTGGCCTTACCTTACCTTAAGATAGTTATTCATTTCTACTGTTTTATCTTTATCCCAGGTGCTTAGTTTGTGAGACGGACAAATTGTCTGTTAATTGTAACGCCAACATCTTTCTGAATGTTTTACATACAATACATTGCATCGACGTACGTTGAGCCACTCTAGTCTTTTTACACATAGACCTATTTGAAGAACAAAAATCATAACTATCATACTTCAATAAAAATATAATGTTTGAATCACAAGACATTTATCTCGGGTCTCGTCTATGGTCCAATGCAGTTTTATTGAACAAAAAAATACGAAACAAAAATCCCCATTTTCCATTTAGTGAAATCCCTCATCTCAACAAATCAAAAATAAGTCAAATAACAGATAATAACAAGAACTGACATATAATGCAGTGCAATAACATTTAGATATAATTAAAGTCTGTAGATCAAAGTCCATGCTTTAAAAAGCCATACTGCAAGAAGGCCTTTCATTTGTGAAGTGTCCATTTCCTCCAGGTCTAGTTTCCTCCAGCCAACCATAATTAACTGGAGACTGACTCTAAGCTGATAAGATGAAGAAAACCCAAGAATTTATAAATGAACAAAACATGACAACGCAAAGGGCATTGGCCTTGAATATGTTTTATTTGCAGTTTTATATGGTTTACCGCTTGAATAAGTGACTGAGGAGTAATGTCTTAGAACAAGGGAGAACATTTTAGCAATTCAAGATGTCCATTACTCCCTGGATAATGGTGGAATTACTAATGACCCAATTGTGAAATGGCCATTGAATACACGAACATTTACAACTTTCCTTTGTTTTTGCAGATCACACAAAGTTTTTAAGCCTCTGTGGGAGCTCTGGGCTTGGTGCTGGCCATGTCCGGCTGCAGAAGACGATGTGTCCACCTCCCGGGACCGGCTACGTCGCTTTCTGCTGCTGAAGCTGGTCACGGTGCTCTTCTTCCCCCACAGGGCGGGCCTCTCTCTGCTTTTAGGATGTCCATTTAGCGTAAAGGCCCTGCTGCTCCTCCGATCTCCTCACATCTCCACCAAACCGTCCACTGTGTTCCTCTGGCAGCTGGCTCTCACTGACGGGCTGCTGCTGCTTCACTGGACACTTAAATTGGGACACAGACTGGTCATAGACTCTTTGGGAGTGGGCTTCGACAATGACTTGATACAAGAGTCATTTTGGTTAAAAGAGGCAGTGAGCGATTTCTGTCAGCATCTGCTTGACGCTCACCTTCTGGCCTCTCTGCTCTTCTTGGGACTGCTTGGACTTGAAGCAACCCTTGTCTCCCGCTGGCCTCTCCAGACCCGCGCAATCAGGACGTCCCATTGGGCCCAACTCGGATGCACCCTGGTCTGGGCTTTAGTCATTTTTGAACTTTTACTCGTGGTCTTCTCAAAGCTACAAAGCCCTCAAAGTCTCTCCTTTCTCTCCGTGCTGTCTGTAGTTTCCTTTTGCCTGAGGAGAACATTATGGCTGTGTGATCTATGGCTCCATTATAACATCATTTACAACAAACCACAGAAACGAAGGAGCTCCTTTCATTAGGACTACGGACATTTAGCAACATATACACAGTGAAATGTGCTTTGGAAAACATTAGATTAACATGAAGCAAAGTTATTTAATGTGAAAGTGGACACCAGTAAATGGCTTGGACACATCGCTCAGGGTGAAAGTTGAATCAGGAAATGCTTTGAAATGGTCAGATTGGATGGTTCAGGGTCATAGAACAAACTCAGTGTCTGTTGCATCAGTGTGTGTTGTCTTGAAGTAAACAGTCTCCCTTTGCATTTTGTAGATGTAATTTTATATCTCTTCATTTACATTCAGAAAATGTGATCCGTTTCATTTGTTTGTTCTGACAGTCACTTGATAATGCAATATTTAAACATATCATATGATAATTAAATAGTATTTAAAACTATCCTAAACTTATAATATGTGTTTCACTTTCAAAGACCTTCAAAGATCTTTAGCTAAGTTTGCAGTGAAGAGATAAATCTATGAACAACAGCGTTTTTTACAGGAAACAGGGTGAGAGAGAAGAGAAAGACATTTTGAGAATATGACCCGAGCTCTGTCAGATGAACTTCTGTGGTAACATAGTTTTAAATCTACACAGTCAAACAATGAGCCGCCTGGAGATTTCGGTTGATCACTGAGATGTTTCTTTAAGGCTTATTTTAATGTAAAATTGTAATCTTCATTATTTAAAAATTGTGTTGAAATGTGTTAATCAAGTTAAATAATAATAAATATTTAATAATTTTCTCATGGTTTAGGCTGTTAAACCGATTCTCCTCAAATAAAACTAAATAAAGTCCAGATTTCAAACTAATGTTGTAGTTGCTTATTGTGTTATTTCGTTTTTCATTTTCAGCGGGTTTCATTTTGAAAGGTCAGGTTGATTTGATCTGATACTGAATGTAGAACGAAACTGGTTTCTTCCTGTTCTTGAGTCTTTTATCTTGTGAGTGGATAACAAATGGATTTAATGGGGTCCACAACAAAAACAGATTTCAAGAGCAGAAGTTAAATGGGTTCACAAAGTAATTCAAAATGCTGTTACAATGGCACACTGTAGTTCATCCCACATCAGTGTTAGGTCCATGACTCCATTCTGGTTCCTAGACTATTTAAGGTCATGAGGAATGAGCTGTGTCTTTGTTAATGTACTGTTCTTTCTCCTCAAGTCTATTAAGATCATTTTGCTCAGAGGTTAAAGATAGTACAACTGATAGATGATGAATAAATGTAGAATACATAGCCTAATGCTCTTAATGTCTTTTTTCCATCCATTTCCATTTAGTGAATTTATAGATATATGGCTTGTAATAAGTGACAGACACTGCATTAGAGCTCAGATATCAGGCGCTGGAATCGTGTTTGCATTACTCTAATTGATCAAAGCGGATACGAACGGTCACAGAAGGACATCCAGTGAGTAAACAGCTTCTTTAAGGCGGGAGACAGCCTTAGATCTCAGTCCCTGGGCTTCCCAGTGAATAATCTACTGTAGGGAAGACAGGTCATATGGTCAGAAACTTTCTCAAAATAATGACTCTTTCTATATTTTTAGTAAATGGACATTTGTCTCACAGTGGAGACAGAAACCAGGTTTTCACATGAATGGGAAATCTCCTGAGATATAAAGTTCATTACATTTACACATGTGTCCTTTTTACTTGAGTTCAAGCTCAGTTGAGTAAGCTCAGTTCAAAATCTCTGTGCTGGTAATACTTTCACTGTGTACTTTGAATCCAGCAGGGGGAGCTACAGAGCCAACTTTCATCAGTTCTCTCCAAAGAAAGACCCTGATGAGGAAACTTCACACAGACTGAACATGGTTGCTTGCCTCATTCGTTTGGCTGTGTTTGTACAACTGCAGCTGCATCAAAAATGTCATCTTCAAACTAATCAGTAATGCTGCAAAAACAAGGAACAAGAAACATCTGCACAGAGGCTGAGTGCCAGCTCTATGCTGATGACACGGTTGTCTATGTCTCAGCCAAGACTCCAGATAAGGCTGCAGAGCTGTAAGATAATTGTTTGTCTTTAAATTGTTCCAAAACTGTTTCAATTTGTTTTTCACAGACAACTTCCAGATACAAATTAATCAAAAAACAATTCCTAAAGTAGATGATTACAAATATGTGGGAGTGGTCTTGGACTCTGAAGCCCATATAAAGATTTTTTTTTGTGTGTGTGTAATTCTATGTATTTTTTTTTTTTTTTTTTTTTGAATGTGTCCTGGACACATTCCTGCACAGCCTGTCCGTCCTGGGAGCGGAGCCCTCCTTCTGTGGTTCTCCCTAAGGTTTCTCTTTTTTCCTGGTTGTGTTTTTTTGGAGTTTTTCTTCACCCTTATGGAGGGTCTAAGGACAGGGGATGATGTTTAGTGCAGTCTGTTAAGCCCTTTGTGGAGGCTGTTGTTGTGATATTGGGCTATACAAAAATAAATGTCTTGTCTTGTCTACAAGGACTATTAGGACTAATTTGAACTGTCTTATAAGACCATGTTTGTCCGTAAATGCTGCTAAATTGTGCTAAAATGTACTTCCATGCAATACATTTGCCCCATTTATCTTTCTGTATCACTGTCTGGGGCCAGGCTAATTAGTAAGCTATCACTATTGTCAAATTCAAGAAAAACACAACTTATTAAGTTCTGAAAATTTTTTAAACTTTTTCTTAAAACTCATTTTTAAATGTATTAATGACCCACCTCCAGAGATTGTGAGCTGCTTGATTCAGAAATATCAATCCTGTGCTGTCACCACAAGGGGCGCTGCAAGTGGAGACTGTAGACCACCCAAATGTAAGACCACCTTTGGTCAGAGCTCATTTACAGTCAAAGGGCCACAGATCTGGAACACCATACATGCCAAACTGAAAGCCCCCACAGATCTGAGAGGGTTGAATCTTAAAGTAAAAGAATGGCTTAAGTCCAATCAAGTCTGTGAACACTAGAGACACATTTTAGGGTTTTAATGTAACTACTCTGTATTGCATTTACTGTCTGTTTTGTGCAAATTAGCTCTTAGCGAGATGACCGATGAACATGGCATGGGTTACACTTGAAGACATAACAATGTTTTTTTTTTTTTTGTTCTGTCACTACTAAATAAACGGTGGCGGTTTTCTTCCCATGAAGCACTCTGCTTGGCACTAACCAGTTCTTTTCAGTGTATTTTGGCACTGGAGGTGCCTGTCAACAACTTGTAAAGGATGTGGGAGGTCAGACTTTTTCATTAATAAAGCCCCTTAAAAACAGGTTAATTTGTGGCCTTTTTGCCTTTCAAACTCTCTCAAAACTCTGTCAACTTCCTGACTCAGAAAAGGCCTGCCAAAGGACACTGATTTGAAAAAGGATGTGAGGATTAGCGAGGCTTATCTAAAGCTGACCCTTTGGTTTGACATGCTGCTCTAGCGCCCCCCTGTGGACTGTTGTTGTGGTCTATATCTAAATCTATTAATTGGCCTAGATATGAAACTATAACTGTCATAATATACTTTGACACCGATGTGTTTAATGTCTTTTTACTTTTATTTGTGTTTTTATATTTTGTATTTCTTAAATACCATTGCACACACTGTACAGAGGGAGTTGTTTTTAAACCTTGCAGATGTCCTCGAATGTGACCCTGCTGCCAAACATTATTCAGATTATGGATGAGTTTTTAAACATACTGTAGATACTGCTAATAAAATATGATAATATAATACAAGAATTTAGTCCAGCTGTCAAGGACCCCTCATTAAAATTCATCATGTGCAAGATTTTCCTGTTATTTTACTAAATGTGGTCTGGTGCTGTTGCTGTAAATGATAAAACATTCACATTCTGAATTCCTTACTTTTCTTTCTCAACTTTTTCCCATTTATCTTCATTTTGTGAGTTTATAAACTTCTGCCAAACCAATTTGTCTTCGACAGACACTTGAAAATGAAAACCTAAAATAGCTTCTGGCATACTTTTGGCATAGTGTCTGTAAAGGTTCTCAGTCATCCAGGTCATCTTGAAGAAAAGGTCTGGACTTGGTTTTCTAAGTGAAGACTTTTTGTCTCTTATTTCAAGAGACTTTGATATTTTTCTGAGATCCACTGAGCTGAGCTGATCTCACTAGAAGGAGGGGTTTGACCTCAAACTGACTCGGATTGGACCAGGCTGTTCCTGTCTCATAGTTGTTACCATGGAAGGGCAGTGTGACTCCTGATGGGAGACTGTTTTGATTTAGGTTTTAAAAACACTGCTGTAAATAGCTGGCAGCTCTCTTCAGTGAGGGGCTTTCTATTTTTTTGACATAGTAACTCTAAAAAAGATTGTTATTTATGCTTCACCTTTAATCCCTTAGTGTCTTTAGGCTTGTAACCTTCACACTAAGAAATACATTTGCAAAAAATATTTATTAGTAAAATTATGTTGCTGCCTCTTCATTTAGCAACATATTTTTTTGTCAGATTACCCATCAAGCAGATAAGTCATCCAACTGGTCGCCCTGCCAGTTTAGGGTAAATTTGGGTTATCCTGGACATGAATGGATTCCTTTCATTTGTGCAACAAGATGCATTACTGTACTACCATTACACTACTGCAGCAAACATAACAATAATAAAACTCTTTACAGATGTTCATAGGAGTAAATTTACTATCTAGCTAGCTTTAAGTAGTTGCTGTGTGTGAGGCAAACTCAAACAATTGTACAGATTCATACAATATAATTATTGAAGCTGTATGATGTATTATTTTTAAGCCATGACCATTTTACTAACAAGGATCACGCCACAACTCTAAATTGAAATATCAGAATAAAGTGTTGAGATGATGGAGGATGAAGCGTGAGACTTTTTTGTGACCTCATCTTTCATACCTGCTGTCTGCTTGTTATTCATTAAGTAGCTGTGCAACACTGAGTCACAGAGTCACTACTATTTCTGAGCAGCAGTGTAACCCAGTTTTTATGATTGGTGTTACATTCTCATCCCAACAAAGTGAATGAAGATAAACAAAGTTTTCACTACAGCAAAAAAAGGTCAACGCTGCGGTTTACAGTGCAAAGGCGTTAAAGTTATGGAAACATGCTCATTGGATTGTATGAAGTGTATTGGATAAAAATGTGTCTAACATCTGCCCAAAGCTTTTTATAATTTTCAACAGTGAAAAAATGAACTGTTTCTGGAGGAACATCGTCCTATTGTTTGACAGTAATAGATAGCTAATCTTCTGGGGTCAATGGGATTGGCTTGTCTGCCTCGTCTTAGTCCAGAGGCCAAGTGCTCACTCGTGGCTGCTTATGCTGCACGTCACTGTAGGCAATACACTAGATAGCTCCAACGCTCCAACGCAAGAGCAGTGGGTCTCTAAATGTGCATCTGTAAAACAATGGCAAACAAATGCAGAAAACAAAAGCACATAACTCATAATGGTGTGCTATCAGTTATTTAGAGGTGTGTGTGGGGGGTATTTTTGGTTGCGTCTGGTGAGGAAATGGCAGATTACATTAGCAACTCCACACACTCGTCCTTTTTATAATGTCTGTCACCAGCTATGGTAGCCCTGTCAGGACACACTGTTTATTGACAAACCCTGTGGAAAATAGGTCAGATGAGTTTACTTTCTGAATAAGCATCTATTTACTTTATGTTTGCTCTGGACAGGTGGTGAAGCAGAAACAGGAAGTGATGTTTTTGTCCCTAGGGTTAATGGAGCTTTAAATGTCATTTTGTAAATGCAAAGAGTGTTATTTTGAGTTCATGTTTATTATAAAATTTTAATCATCTGTATACAACTACATTTTACTCTATGAGTTTGCTTTGAAAAATACTGAAATTAATTCATGAGCAGACTTTGATGTTGGTTTACAGTGTAGAGTGTGACGCTTAATACACTGAAAAAAAAATGCTGATTGTCCAAAAGTCGTTTTCTTAATCGAGAAGTGACCTCTTGATTTCTCAGTAGCTGAAAAGCTGATGAATTCCTTTGTCATCTCTAGGATAGATTACTGTAACGCCCTTCTAGCCGGAGTCTCTAAATCCACACTTAACAAACTGCAATATGTTCAAAACTCGGCCGCCAGGATATTGACTGGGTCCAGGGTTTGCGATCACATCACTCCAGTTCTGGAGTCCGTACACTGGCTCCCAGTCCGATTCAGAGTAGATTTTAAAATTATGATGTTGACATATAAAGCATTGCATGGCTTGGCCCCTTATTATTTATCTGAGTTGTTAACTTCCTATACCCCAACTCGGAGACTGCGTTCTGCACAATCCAACCTGTTGGCTGTTCCTCAAACACGCTTAAGATCTATGGGTGACAGGGTCTTTTCTTCATATGCTCCTGTCCTTTGGAATTCTCTGCCTCCTGATCTTAGTGATGCATAGGGATACGACATTTTTAAAGGTAGACTTAAGACTTTTTTTTTTTTTTTAAATTAGCATTTGATTGTTGATGTTATTTTATTGTTTGAGCTTTGTAATTCTTGTTTTTGTACAGCGCTTTGAGAAGTTGCCTTTAAAGGCGCTTTATAAAATAAAGTTTATTATTAAAGTTTATTATTGATCTGTCAGGAGAAGCAGTATTGGATTTTTTTTCTGATTGATAAGCTTGGCTGCAATGAAGACATGGTTCAGAGGTAGTGGGGTCAGCTGTGGACAAAAACAAGCCTGAACTTCAAACAGCCCTCTGCAGTCATGTTAATATCACTCCAAAAAGCCTGTAAAGACTAAATCTCTCATGTTGTACTGCCTTGGTGCCTTTGTGCAGCTCTGTTGTCAGGGCAAAGGTATGTGTGGCGCGACGGGCTGCCCCTAAACCCCAGTGGAGCCAGTGAATGAGAGGATGGGCGCAGGGAAGGGGAGGAAGGCAAAGGAAATACACTCATCATCACATTAAAGGAGGGCAGGACAGACGGGTCAGGCAGGGGAGGGAGGCAGTAGGAGGGCGCTGTAATAGGGGCTTTGTTCTGGTTGGTGGGACTCACAAAGCAATGTCCTGGGCAGCACCACTTAGTTACCAAAAACACAGAGAGTTAGAGGAGTGGCTTATGAAAACCAATAAAACTTTTGGGTCATCTACTCAAAGTGGTTTGCTTTCTATTAGTTGGTGCAGCTCAATTAAATTCCACAGTTTGGGTGCATTTGAGCATTTATTTGAGCATTTGGAGGGTCTTCCAACAAACTCTGTCCAGGGACTGTTGTATAAGGCACATAAGATGTCATTTTGTTACAAACACAATTGACCCAAGCACTAAATACTTTGTACAAAACCTCCAGTAATGTCATAATATAACAACATAAGTGTTGTTTCAAGAACATTCAGCTCTCTGAAATGTCGCTATCACGCTAGCTGTCTGAATTTTAATGAGTTTGTATATTTACCAATTTTTACAGTTTGCATACTGTAATATTCTCTTAAATCAGTTTTAATTCTTGTCTATTGCTCTTCTTCAAATGTACTTATTTAATACCAGTGACAATAATAAATGATCTTATGCAATCTTAACAATCTTATCTTATCAAGTGTACACTATTTGGTTTTTTGGTGTTTATAAGATATATATAGTGTATAGTATATATAGTATATATGATAGATTTATAAGATTTGTTTCTAGTTTTTTTTAAGTTTATAAAAAAAGCAGAGAGCAAACATTTACTTATCAAATAAACAGATGGGGCTTGAACAAAATACAACAAAGTAGTAGTTTACATTTAGGACAGTTTGGAGAAGCTCCTTGAGTGAATGTATTTGTTTCTATTTTTCAATACACATTAATAGTCACTGTGAGAGGGCAAAGCTCGGATGCCAAAGGCTGCTGATGCACTTCTGAAAACAGCATTACCAGTAATTAGTGTAATTTAAGCCATCTGCTAATAATAATCACATCTGTCTTTATAGACCTTAGGAAACATAAATCAAAAATAAGACTGTGGTTTATACTTCCCCAGTTTAACCTCTTCAGTCTGTGAGTGGTTATGACCTTATCATCATTTCCATGTCTCACAAAAAAGTAAATCACACGACTCCAATGTTTGTCTGTTGTATATTCATTGTGTTTGTCCTCCTCCCAAATCAAAATGAGGAGAAGAGCCCAGGAGCGTCCTTCAAAAGACATCTATCAGCGTCAAACACAGCTGTTTAATCAAGCATCAGCGTGAACACCTTTCAAAATATACAATACCATTTTTTTTTATAAAACGATGTAAAACCTACAGGGATTTCAGAAAACAAATTCCATTTCATTTCCAGTTCATTTAAAACCCTTTCAATGTACATTTCAGGCCTTTTTGTCAATTTAATGGTAAAGTATAATACAGTATGTTTTAACAGCTTTTCATCCATTTAATCTAATCATAAAGTAGAAGTTAGGGATAAAAGAAATGTTTCAAATAAAAATGATCCAGAGGACCCTTATGGATGTTCACTCAGTGGTTAGATTTGTTATTCTTCGATTGTATGCATAATTTATTTGAGGTTAAAAAGCTATTGCTCATCATCACTATTGAGGCTGAAAGTGAAACACACAGTATCCAGTTCTCTTATTATTTGACCTGTCAAGAAAGTTGCAGTACAAGTTGTAAGATCTGAGGAGTTGAAAACTGATTCAATGTTGCTTTGGGTCAAAACAAGTTTCATGAGACACTAACACATTTTCACCAAAAGCATGACTCACATATATCTAGATGCATCAACAATAACCACAGACGGAGCGGGGGAAGCGACTCGTGCTCTGAATTGTATGGATTGTGTGTGTGTGCGTGTGTGTGCGAGTCAAGTTTGTGCTTCACGCAGGATGTCCTGTCCTCCCCGCTGCTATTGTGGAATGGTCAGCGCGCCAGACGCTACCCCAAAGCTCACTTCCTCTCTGTCAAGTGCCCCTTGCTCCCTGTCGCTCACAGTCACACACACACTGCCAGCCTAAACACAATGGGAACGTGTCCAACGCCACCCTGTCACCTGCTAAAAATAACTCCTTTAGGCATAAGACTGTATTATAACAATGGACTTTGATGAGCAGAAAATAGCTCTTGACTGCCCTTTTCTGAACAATGTAAAAATAGAGGGTTTAACGTTTAAACGTTAAACACTACCATTGTTTAACGTTTAATTCCACTGGGTTAAATAAACTGCACCAACTATTTTTGATCTTTAATGCACAATAAACTATTGTCTGTGCTTATCCGTCAAAGCCTGACATTTCAAAGACCACAAATGGAAACATTCCCAACTTTCATCTGATGTTTATTTTGAACTACATACTACATACTACATACATATTCTTGACTAAGATGTGCACAGAACAAACTCTTGTCCTCATAAAACATATCAAAACATACATTTTGACATAAATTATATTAAAGAAGAATCTCATGAACCACAAACTTCTTGTGCTTTCAGTCCTCAGGCCAAAAAAGGCCCCTAAATATAACCCTCTACAGTCTAACAGTGGACTTATTGAACCGCCATGTTAACTGTAGCTCATTAGATTTAGAAACAGCCCCTATCCTATTGACTAGGTAACAATAAACAACTCGAGATCTGCACGACTTACATAAATGAGTAAAATGTGGCTTAAATTAGTATAATAATAATAGTTACTATGTTGGAAGTCGTTTCTATTAAACTAGGCTACCATGGGTAACTGCTTTTGGAGAATTACTAATAGAGCTTTACATTCACAAAGGTTAAGTCTAGTTCATGGACTATTCAATGGAAGTTTACAGGAGTTTCTTGTATTACAGTCTCCAGTCTTTCTTCTCCCCACAGTCCTCTCTTCAGGCCCCAGTACTCACCCCCTCCCATTGGCCGCTCGAGGTGCTATTGTCCCGTTTCCTGTGGCCGCGCGCACTGCCCTCCACTCCACATGCGCACGCGCACACAGCTCGTGAGCGGACGGTGGATGTGATGGTCCAGTTCTCGCCCAAAACTGGAACTAGAACTAACAACAACAGGATAAAGACGCTTCAGAAACTTTAACTCGACAAAGTTGGAGACCGCGCGTAAACCTCGACCCAGTTACACTTTTCTGTAAAAAAATGGGAATCTTTGTTTTATTTTTTCTAATTTTTTGACAGCTGCCTGCGTCTCGTCTGACAAACATCAGCGACCAGGAGGTGAGCTGTCACCGGCTGCCAGTAAGTCCACTCTGCTTTTTTCACACTGCTTTTAGCTTTAGTTAGTGTTAAATCTGCTTTTCTTTTAAAATCTACAAAGACACAAGTTTGAAGGGAAAACCTTGCACCTACCAGTTATTTTGTTTAAGTTAATGTTGATGCAGCTACAGTTTGTTTTTCAGCTCAACTCAATGTTAAAGCACTGATAAGCCTGTCTATTACGTGTATTGTCCAGCCTGGCTCTTTACCACTGTCTACAGGCAGTGCATTGTCAAGTACAAGGCCAGCACTGGGAGCTACAGAATCAAAAGTCAACATCATACATTAAAAAGTAGGCAAAGTATTGCTCTAATTATTAATATGACATTTATTACAGAGATATAGGCTTTTGCTCCTGCAGGTGAACTCACACCTGCCCACAGGCAGTATGTAGGCATTATCTGCAAATACAAATAATAACATGTCCATTTGAAGTCAGCAATATTCCTTTAGTCAACAGTTATATTGTCATTGTAATAATTTCCAAAGGGACCAAAGTATTACTTTTTAGTCATGACTACTGATTACAAATTTACATTCAACAAGTTAAACCCAAAGATGGTAAGTCAGCAGGGAACAAACAGACTGTGACTGTGGTGTAAACACTTGGAGCCTCATTACCCTCTTATTTCCCTCATTGCTTCCTTTCTGAGACAAACATGAGAGAAAGCAACAGCTGGAGCTGTGCTGAGCCTGAATCCGATCTGGTCCGACCAGCGGGTCTCAGAGGCCTGTTCCTGTCACCGCTGCGGCCAGAGCCTGTGACTCTGCAGCTGTCCATGAACTGAACTAGATCAAATCACACGAGTAATCCCTCAATGTGCTTATAGTCTCTGCTCCACTTCTGCCGTCAAGGTGCCTCTTGTTTTATCAAACTCTGAGCGTACAGCTGCCAAAGTAAATGGGTTTATGGACTCAGCTGAATATGAACCCGGAGCTGCAAACTGTAGGGGGTCTAAGCCCCAGTACAGAGCTGCACTTAGGTGTTGACATAGACTACATTCAGACTGATTTAAACGTGAAATGAGTAAAGCTTTTTAGTAGACAAAACTATTATTGGTGCAATACTCTTTGGATTTATACATCTTGACAAAAACTTTAAGCAGTCCATTGAACCCATCAGAAGTGGCATTACTTCCTGTTTGTATAAAGTGCAGACAAACTGACCACTGCACCTTCATGTTTCTTGCACACAACCATGCGTTCAAAACATTTATGAAATTTGTTTAGTTTATACAAAACTTAAAGTGACATTCTTTTGACCTCAAAATATAAAGTCTAAAAGTTTCTTAAAACAAAATCTGGAGCATATGGTTGCTTTTCATAGACAAAAGTCGTAGGTGCCCACAGGCTTCATAAATAAGGAGTTTCCAGACAGTTCCAAACATACCACTCAACCCTTAACCTTTGGACAACCTTTAACCTTTGGACAGACCTTTCAGCATCAAATATTTGACGAGTAAATGAAACATACATCACAAAAACGGGGCTGTGTTGTTACAACTACAGTAAACATGGCAGCCAGCATGCAGTGGAAAACAACAAAGTGAGCAGATGATGAACACCTAGGTCTTACTCAGGTTAGAAATCTAGGAGTCATCATGGACTCAGACTTGAACTTCCACATTCAAATTAAGTCAATGACATCATCAGCATTTTATCACCGTAAAAACATTTCTAAAGTCAAAGGGATAATGTCCAACCCAGACATAGAGAAACCTATCCATGCTTTTATCTCCAGCAGGTTAGATTACTGTAAGGGACTGCTCACTGGTCTCTCAAAACGAGGGTTAAGACAGGTTTATTCAGAACGCTGCTGCTCGGCCTCTAACCAAAACTAGGAAATAACCACATCAGTCCAGTTTTAAAATCTCTGCACTGGCTTCCTGTTGCTCAGAGAATAGACTTTAAAACAGCACTTCTGGTTTACAAGTCTCTTATTGGTTTAGCACCAAAATATATTTCTGAAAAGCTAGTTCCTTATGAACCTTCTCGGACTCTGAGAACATCTGGGACAGGCCTTCTGCTCGTGCCCAGAATTAGAACTAAACAAAGTGAAGCAGCGTTTAAGTTTCATGCAGGAAAAACCTGGAACATTCTCCCAGATGAAGTAAAACAAACCTTTCTCTTTAGCTCTGCCTACATTACAACATAAAGTGTTTTTTATCTGCACTCTTCTTTTAGTGGCTTAATAGTGGCTGTAACACTGGTAATTAGAAGCTCAATGTAAGTTGCTTTGGATAAAAGTGTCTGCTAAATAAATAAATGTAAAATGCAAAAAAAAAAATAATGTTTCCTAATCTAAATCTTGTAAATTATCTTTTATTCCTGTAAAGCACTTGAAGTTACCCAGTGTATGAATTGTGCTAAATAAATAATTTTGCCTCACCTAGCTTTGCCTTACACCACACTGTCCCATTTCAGATTTCCTGTGACTCATGCATGTTAAAATCTCAATCACATTTGAGCACAAAATCCTAATTTGGGCTGCAGTCTGAATGCAGCCATCTTGAGACGTATGCATATACTGGTCTGTCTTTTACGCATGAGGCTACAGTGCGGGCATTGTGTAGAACGCTGAAGGCGTTCAGGGAGGCGTGTGAAAATGCAGTAAAGATGTCACACTGCAGCTGGCACCGGACTGGACGGATGGACTGCTTACACTCACAGCAGAGCCTTTGTGTGTGCGGCAAAAACACGGAAAAACAGAGCAAATCCCATCCAGACATGCTGTTTTACACACGCACAGGCAACCCCCACTGTGGCATAACAAACACACTAAACTCTTTAAGTATATAGCACAGTTTAATAGATTAAGGACTTGTTAAACCTTAGTAAAAGCGCGTTAGAGAATCAACATATCTACACCACAGTGATAAGTAACATTTCTGCTTGAAGCTAAGCCCTGGCCTTTAAATCAGGTCATGTCCCAGTTGGTAAGTTGGTGTTTGTTGTTTGGTTTAGTAGAGCCTTTGGTCATGGTTTGGTAGGCATAGGCAGTGAACGAACGAGGTTTCTAGTACGCTTTCTCACATGCGTGTAGGCATTAGGTGAGATATAAAAGTGGGCTGACCACTTTGACACACTTTACTTTGCTTTGTTGTTGCACTGCTTTACAAAGTCTCTTGTATAGTCCCTGCACGTTCATGCAGTGATAATTCTCAAGTCTGTGTTCATTAAACTCAACAAAAGAGCATCTGGGTCTCAGCATGTTTTGGGAGTATAGGCCTCAAGTGCATCAAATATATGATGCCAACATGCAAACTCCACCCAGAAAGGCCCCATCTGACCCGGGAGACAAACCCTCCGGGGACACCCTCCCAAATTCTATAATAACTTAATTTAACTTGCACATAGATGCTTTTGTCCATGCTTTTTAAGTTTGTCTAATCTAGCCCTGGTATGGGAATATTGCCCTAGATGGTTCTGAGAACTTGTTATTGTTGCTTCCTAGACAATGAGATAAGGACGTGACATTATGGTGACATAAAGGGTAAAAAAAGCATGGAAGTACAAAAAACAGACCTATTGAAAAGCGAGCTAAAGGGATCTAGCATGTTACAAATGAATAGTATTAATTGCAACATGGTGTGACTGATTCCTAAAATACTGCTAAAAGTGGACTCTGCCTGACTTCCAAAAATGAAGTAAAAAGTGAAGTTAGGGTGTTTAAGTTGATCTATAATTCAATTGTCACAAAGATGGATGGCTTCCTCCCTGGCAAAGCTTCCCGGATGGGAGGGGACATGTTCAGATGAACTTGATTTAACATCATTTCCAAATAATTGAATGAACAATGCAGTTAAATTAAAAAAAACAATTGTAGTAAAAGCCTGGTCTTTGTCTTTGTCTTGTCTCAGAATCAAATGCATCTTGCTCAGATCATTTTACTGAACTTTGGACATTAAGTTTGACACATTCAAAACCATTTTTGATTGTTTTTTTTTTATTGGGATTTAGTATAACTTATTTTAAAACAAAATAAAAACTCTTTTTCTCTGAAATTGTAACCACAAACAATATTTGAAAGCTATGTTTGTCTTTTGTGGTGAGCTTAGACTTGTTTCCTGGTATCTCTTGATTCATGCACTGGTCTTAGACTTGAACTCAGCCCCTATAATTATAACACAATTGTGGAAGTGAGCAATAAGCACAACCCTTTGTAATTAATTTCAACCCATTAATAACATATCCTTGGCTTACACCTTGTACTTTGTTTTGTGGGTGAATTTACCCTGTCCTGTTGTGGTTTATCTCACCCTCTCCTAATGACAGTCCCAGAGCAGCAGCCAAAGCACTGTGCAGAGATGAGTCATATTTATAAGAGATAACACATGGACACGCAGGCACAGCACGTAAAAGGAAACTGTTTTTTGTTTTTTGTTTTTATTTAAAGAAGACCTGCGGCTCCAATGTAACATTAAGACCGATATAAGTAAAAACTTTCATATTTTTTTTCTCCTTAAAACATTTAAGTCTCCAAAGAGCCCATGTTATATGTCTTCCTAAGTTTTTTACAAACGCCCAATGAGGACAAACTGAGCACTACTGATGAATAAGCACACTCTTTTTTTATGACATTTAGACATTTATGAACTAAAGTGAGTTTGTTTCTAAAAGCTAAAGTACCTGATAAAACATCTAAAGTCTTGGTTTGTAAATATCTGTGCTCAGTATTAGTGATCACTCAATATAAATACTACATACAACTGGAAAATGTAGTATTGGAACGCTGTTACTTTTTAGCAAATGGGATAATATTATAAAGTTTGACCAAATAGTTATAATGGTGTTCTCTTGACTGCAATTGCATTTATTAGTTATTAATAAATAATATCAACACTATAAGTTTAATATCAAAGGAAGAGTGTAGGATTGTATAGGATGTTTTTGGCCCTTATATGATCACAGTTGTTTTAAATTCCACTCTGGGCTTTGCTGACAGGACCAAGGAGCATCGTCCTTTGTGGCTGTGAAGTTGTTTGTTCCTTGGTGTGAACTTTTATTGTGAGGAAGTGACTGTACATATCCTGTTTTCTGTCCGCAGGAGGACGAAGCAGCCCGGCATCCTGACAGCCTTCACTTGAGAGTCCGAACACTCACAATGGCTTTGGGGGGGACATGACTGGTGGGTCCCCTGCTGACGGCCTCCATCTCCAGACATCCGTCCTCATTCCAGCTCTTTTCCTGACGTGTAACTTTCTCAGTGGAGCTGGTCCTTATAAAGTCCAGTCATGGCGAGTCTGGTGCTCAACGAGACGGGGATGGAAGACTGTGGCATTGACGACTCCTTCAAATACAACCTGTATTCAGTCGTCTACAGCGTGGTTTTTGTCCTTGGTTTGGTCACTAACTGCGCTGCACTTTTTGTTTTCTGTTTCCGGATGAAAATGAGCAATGAGACCACGATGTTTATGACTAACTTAGCTTTATCTGATTTAGTCTTTGTTTTTACACTGCCATTCAAGGTTTTCTACAATGTCAACCGTCACTGGCCGTTCGGGGATGGACTATGCAAAGTATCAGGAACAGCCTTTATCACAAACATCTATGGCAGCATGCTTTTTCTCACCTGCATCAGCGTGGACCGCTTTTTAGCGATTGTTTACCCTTTTCGGTCCCGCTCCATACGCACTCGTCGTAACGCAGCGCTGGTGTGTGCCGCCGTTTGGCTCACTATCGTCGGAGGAGGGATATCAGTGACTTTCTTTTCAACCATCAACAGCAAACACCAAGCCACAACCTGCTTCGAGGGCTTCTCAAAGAGCACCTGGAAGACCTACCTTTCCAAAATCACCATTTTTATTGAGGTGAGAGAAACAAGCTTTAATAGATTTCTTGTTGTGTTACTTTATTGCATCACATTGTAACAGAAAGACAAGAAAGAAATGAAGCAGCTTCAATAGAAATCTTTACTGTACTCTTTTATCGAGAACTTGTGGTGGTGGCAATATAACATAAAGATAATAGACAAATAGACTTATTCAACACACAATGTGCCTGTAAAGCTATATTTATCAGCTAAGCCATAGCTTTTTTTTTTTTGCATGTTTAGGAAAAAGTTAGGAAGCATGACGATCACAGAGTTGTTTGTAGGTATAAAGTTGTGATTATACTGACCAATAACCTTTAACGAAACAAATTGTAGGGGTCTGGCTTGGGAAAAGTCCAAGTTGTCCTTTGTCAATATAACCATACATCTGCTGCCAGTGAGCTGTCAGTCTCTCACGTTGTTGTGGAGAAAATAGCTTCAATTCACTGAGATTTTGTGGTTTTCTCTTATGTACAGATATTAGGATCTCACCACAGGATTTCAATTGGGTAGAGATCTAGACTTTGACATGACTATTTAATTTTTTTATTGATTTGGATGTAGAGTTTCTGGAGTGCTTTGAGTCTTTGTCCTGTTATATGACCCACTGTTGCTGTCATTCATTCCTTATATTGAGTAATGGGTTCATGAATTGGTCTTAATTTGTCTTTTCTATATATTCTTCTCTTTTTTTCCAGATTGTTGGCTTCCTTTGTCCACTACTCGCCAACTTGGTCTGTTCATCTTTGGTTTTACGAACACTGCGTCGTCCGGTGACAGTGGGTCACAGTGACAACAAGCAGCGTGTCTTACGGATGATTGTGGTCCATCTAACAATCTTTATAATCTGCTTTGTCCCTTATAACTCCATCCTTTTCCTCTACGCCCTGGTGCGGACCCAGGCTTTGGCTAACTGTTCTGTGGAGCGCTTTGCACGAACCCTTTATCCAATAACTCTCTGCATGGCCAGCCTCAACTGCTGCTTGGATCCTGTGGTTTACTACTTCACCTCTGAAAGCTTTCAGAAGAGCCTGACCATGGGAGGCAAAGGGTCGGGGTCCCGGCCTAATAGTATCCCCCGCAGCGACACAGAGATCCAAGATGCTTCAAACACACTTACCAGAGACACTCACAGCAATGGGAAAGAGACTAAAGTGTCTGAGAGTCAGTTTTGAACTTGGAAAATGAATGGTAAAGGAGACCAAATTTGTCAGGGCTGATTTGCATAACCCTGAATTACAAAATAAAATAATCAGCTGTTTGTTCACAAAGTGGAAAACACATAACTCAGCAGATTAGTTAAGTCCAGAGGTAAGTCCTGAGGTATGGCCTGGGCTTACGGATTAATCCAACCCTGGAGGAATGTTATCTGTGTTTGTTACGAGAGAGTGCCACAGGACCAGAGACACTGCGCAGCTGGCTTATGTAAGGACTCAGAGCCTAATGTATAGCTACATAAATATTATCACACTTGTATTGAGAGCCCTCAACAAAATATCTGTGTCCACATCATTAAAGTGCAAACGCAAGTATATCAGTGAGGCAGTGGTAAATCATTTTCTTGAAGAGCATTCATTTAAGTGAATACAACAGAAGAAGATAATAGCTGTGAGTGGGAAATTGGTCCTTAAAGTGTACATTAAACATGACTCAAGATAGGAAACACTGGGTTTTGCCTGTTTATACTTATTTTCCCCATCAGAGCTACAGTGTACTATCTATGTCCACTGCAGGAAACTTTATATTAATGTTATTTAAAATTATTGCACACATACATACCCTAATATTAAGTTTTATATTACTTATCACTAAACGGGTTAACAATTTTAGTAGTAACTAACTGTTTTTGACAATGCACTTGCAAAACTACGTATATGCAAAATAAATCAGTTCTGTTTGGGAGACTGGTTGATAAGTCATAAATTATAAATACATTGCATTTTCAGTTTTGAAAATTAAAAAATATATATAATGAGGGCTTTAAATGTAGAAGAAAATTCTGTGAATGTGTGGATTGGGCCTTAATCATCACAAAAGTCACATCATACAGTCATCTTCACATTGAGATCTTTATTCATTTGAAGATAAAGTACTTTTGTTACACACTGAGCCCTTAAGTTTTATTGTTATAAACTCTTGCTGCACATAATTTTATTTTAGATGTTATTGTTATGACACTCTTTAAGACTTGTTATTGTAACAGCAGTGGACTGACCTGTGGGTTATATGTGTCTTGTGTTGACGTTTGAGGCCATTAAATGTCTGTTTTGAATTGTTACCCTGGCTACATTTATTATTGCAGTCGCCTGCTTTGTGCCTGTTGCTCTGGCCTCATCTAGCTTTTGTCTAAACACCTCTAGATTTGAACTGATAGAGCAGTTTCTTACACTATTCACTCTCACTAAGAGGCCACTGTAGTTTTGAAGTCTAGGGTTGTGTGGGTCCAGTCCAGGACCAAGGCCTCGATTGCTGTGATGCTGGCCAAATGCTTATAATGACTAAAGCATTGGTCCATTGTTTGCTTCTGAATAAGCTCTTTCTATCTTAATCTTGCTTTAGACTCTGAACAAAGCCTGTTAAAACACTAGATAATGCAAAAGCAAGATTATGCAAATTCAGTATTAGCCTAAAATCAAGGTAACAGCCAGTAGGACTTCAGTATTTTGGATTTGTCATGGGACTTGGAAAAGTAAACAAGGTACTGCCATCTTTACCTTCTCTCTTTTTCACAATGTTATTTCCCCTCAGAATGTAATGTAAAAAGACACATCTATAAAATAGTTGAAAGGACACAATACATTTTCCAAATGTTTGGATTTTTTGGGGCAAAATTGTTTAAATGACCGTCTTTTACTGAAAACATCCATAGGAGGCAGCAAAGCCACTTCCTGTTGTGTCCTGGAGCAGCCCATGACAATGAAGTGAGACACATCAGATTTATATGGATACTATAGAGGCTCTACCCAAAGAACACCAGGCAGTAGATTATTCTCCAGACCGTGGTTCAAAACATTAGTCCAAGTGTTTATTCATTCTTTCACACAGAGCTCACAAAATCGCTGCCTTACTTGGGAATGTAAGACCCACTTTACCTGCTGTAGCCTCTCTATAGACAATATACAGAGAAAAGTCTTGCTTGTTGAGTTTCAGTGAAGTTGGATTTAACAGCAAGAAGAGCAGCTCTGAAAAGTACAGTCTTATATTTGGGGTCAAGGGCAAGAGGTCAAACACACAGGGGTGGACATTGTTAAACAAGAAATAGTTGTGTGGGAATGAAGAGAAGTATGCAAGTAGGCTACTGTACTTTACTCAGGAATGTGATGAAAAGGTGCCAAACAAGACAATTAAAAATATTTAGTCTTTACATTAAGTGTATGTTTCTGTCACTGACATAAATAGAAGATAGTGTCCACTTCTTGTTTATTGTGTATACGTTTAACTAAAAAATAACTGCAATGCAGGTCTGCACTGACCTCTAGTGGTGACAAGTTGGAAAAGCAGTGATCGGTCACAACATTAAGACAAGCTTTTAATAGCTAGTTTCTTGGTTACAATTTGGAGAAGGGTCTGTCCGCACAACTGCACTCTCAGTCTTGCCCTAACCCTAACCCACTCTCAGGCGTTGACTGCAAGAGATGTCACCTGCAAAGGAAGTGAAGGAGTCTGATATCACATATTACGCTTTTAAAGTAAAAGTAAAAGTAAAATAAAAAAATCAAATAACCTTAAAATAGTAAATGTATTTGAGCAAATGTTACTACTGCGCTCTGTTGGTTGCCATGGCATCTAAGTTGAAAGGCTATAATGCATCAGCCATTTGTCTTGTTGAGACAGATAAATGTAGTTTTGAGAAACCTTGATAAGGTCTAAAGAATTATGAATATCTTAGTGATCAGTAACTGTCTCAAATGCTGCAAGATTTAGTTTAATCCACTTTACATTTTCAGAGTTTAGTAGATCCAGCTTTAAGAGACAAGTGCAAACCCTACACAATTATTATTATTTTTTGGTCATAATTTCATGGCTGTTTTGAGCTTCAGCTATATGCCATTTTGTTATATGTTTTTTTGGTACCTATCTAAGTATCTTTGCTAAATATAAAATGGGTTGCTGATGTGAAACTTCAGGAAGTCTCACTCTGACACACCCTCAAACATTAGTAAGAAAGGCTTGACAAATCTATCCCCCTTTTTTCTTCTTTTTCAGGTTTTGTAAAGACACTGACTCTATATTGAAATCCTCATAAGCAAAGCCCCCATAACAAATGTATATCAATGTATTTATCTGTTTCTATTTGATAAACTGCTTGAATTTATAACTGTGGCAAAGTAAACAACTTTAAAAAGGAAGTGCCTGTATAAAGAGGAAGTCAAAGGCAGATTTGTATTTCCAGAACAGATAATTTTATGTCATGGCAAAAACATGTAAACATGCATTTACCTGCTCTATACACTAAACATATGCAAACAAAAAACATTTATACTATGATTATTTTGGTTAAGTCACGTGTTGTCATGTGTGTCCTGAAATTCTCTTCTCCCTCTGTATCTCTGCAGCTTAATCAGCCTCTAAAGCACTCTGAGTAGAAAAAAAACACTTGCAAGAGGGCAGAGCTTCCCTTCCAATAATCTACACTGAGAAACCTAGTTCCTTGTTGTGCATGAGAGCTGCGTTCTCAGATGCCACCAACACGTGCAGCAAGTGATTCAGGCTTTTGGCGCCAGGCTCAGACTGACAGTTTGTGTCAAAGAGGTAGTTCGTTGGAAGGAAAAGAGTGTTTTTATTTTTTTTTATTTTACTTGTTTACAGAGAGGATGCTGCCTGAGTGCCTGTCCCTGGGGTGAACCTGCTGCATCTATTATCAACACAGAGAGGATTTACAGGTGAACGGTAATGTGACTTTTATTTCAGTAATACTTAACTTAACTTTGATACCATGATTAGTAACTGCATTTATAGTCCTGCTCAAGCTCTGCTAATTGTGCAAGACTGAGTTAGCCCTAATAAATTAGCATCTGTAACACTCTGAATGTTTGACCTTCCCAGAATGAAAACGCTCTATACTTTCAGAAATCCTCAGTAGTGCATTCATAAAATCAGTCCAAAAAGATAGATATGCACAAGATATAACCAAGCTACAGTGTGTTTTTCATTAAAAAGTAAACCTTAAACTATAACCTCTCACTTTTTATTAACTACTATAACGATACCTTTTCTATAAAACATATACATATTATCGGTTTCACTTTGTATATTGCCTCCACACACATTATCTCTTAAAAAACACTGTGGCTAACACTTCCAACACTCAAAACCAAACAATACTTGCTCAGTAGCATGAGCACTTCCTCAGGACATATACTACAGTCACTTTACTGTTGCAAAAAAGGTCATTAGCTCATACAATATGCCAACATAACCACATAAGTGTCAATGTAAAGGTCAAAAAATATCAAAAGGAAGGTTAGGGAGTAAAACATGTGGCTGATGTTAGAAGAAGACTGTTAACTAGACAAAAAAAAGACACTGCTTCTCACCCAGTTTGAATGTCTGTTATAGGTTTTTGATAAAAACATGAAAAGACTACAAGTGTTTTTATTGGCGAAATGATGACAAATACATGGTGAAGATGGTCTCGAACACCTCTGGCTCATGGGGTGTCCCCGTGGAGAACTCCTCCACCTATTGCCATGAGAACATGACCAATTGGGAGACGCAGATGGAGAAGATGTACACATACTTCTACCTGCTTTTGTTTATCCCAGGGCTGCTCCTCAACACCACTGCTCTGTGGGTCCTCTGCCGACACATCAGGTACCATGACTGTGTGACTGTGGACTGAATGAATAATGGACTTTGTAAAGCACTTTGAGAGCCTTGAAAAGCACTTTATACTGTAAATCCAATCCATTATTATTATAGGCCATTTTTTGTCTAGTTTAAAGTTTCAAAGTCATAATTTTACTCATTCTTGAAGTTTTCCTCTTACAACCAATCAGGGCGGCAGTATATCTCAGTGGGTAGAGCGGCCCTCCTTCGACTGGCGGGTGGGCGGATCGATCCCCGCTCGAAACATCCCAAAACATCATAACATCCCGCTCTCCCCCGCGTACTCTCGTTGTGTCCTTGGGCAAGACACTCAACCTACATTGCCTCCAGTGAAGTTCTGTAACACTGGTAGTTTAATGTATGTAAAACGCTTTGAGTGCCTACTACAGTAGGAGGAAAAGCGCTAGATAAAAATAAAGATTATTATTATCAAAGAAGTTAATCTGACACCAAAGAATGGTTTCCACATGACGGTTTTGTACAAAATTTTCAAAAGTTTCGGTTTGTCAAATAAATTTAAATATATGGGGACTTTTTTATGTAAATGAAAAATAAATCATTATCAGTTATGTTGATTTCCAAATAATTATTATCAACTACAGCAATCCTGTATTTGATTATACTTTAGTTGAGCTACTATTTACTCAAATAATTTTTTTAAAAAGTGAGTTATGTGTTGCATTTCAAACATTAGTCCATAGTGTGTTCCAGTTTTTTTCCAGTGGGATATTTGAGTGTTTTTTTTACACCATCTCCATCTGTTGTCCAACAGTAAGAAGACCAAGGCTGTGATCTTCATGATAAACCTGGCCTTTGCAGATCTGGCACACACCCTCTCTCTGCCTTTGAGGGTTTACTATTACTTTACTCACCATTGGCCGTTTGGACGCAGCGTCTGCTTATTCTGCTTCTACCTGAAGTACCTCAACATGTACGCCGCCATCGTGTTTCTGGTAAGAGACGAGGCATTTATATTTAACTGGACAAACTACAATAAAAACACAGTCTTGGAAAAGACAAATCAAAACCATATACCACACACTTTTGAGTTGACTTTTAATTATCCGATCCTTTGCACATAACATATTCAAACAAAAGTATATAAGGACATGTCAATTTTTTTTTTCTTGACAGTTATTGTGAAGTTGCGACTTATGCAAGTGGGTTACAGTTGTGCTGTCTAACAGGAAACTAACCTGAGTCACTGTACGTGTGGTATAAACGGTTTTGTTGCATCAGTGAATCAGAAAAGAGCACCTACTCGCTGGTCCTTGGTTCTTTGCTTTCTTGTGCTTGTGCTGCAGAAATTAAAAGCATTACTTATAATCATTGTATCATTTATTAAAACTAGAAGCCAGTAAATTAGTCAGAGTGGAAGTGGTTTTTAGACTCAAAGATCAGCTGAGATAACACACCGAAAGCTTTTGGGCTAATATCATACCTAAACAGAAAAAAATGCAGGGGAGAGGAAAGTTAGACTATTGGTTCATTTGATGACTAACTATTTTCCACACAATAGGAGACATGTAGCATTGATTATTATTGAGTTTCTTACTTAAATTCATTTTTATTAACACAACATATTCTGGTTTGTCAAGGAAAGTTGATATATTTTTAATGTTATTTTAGTTTTGGAGGCTCATGGGTGTAAAGTTTGCCACATTAATACAGTGCCTTGTCTCTTGCAGGTTTGCATTAGCCTTCAGAGGTGTGTGTTTCTGCTCAATCCGTTCTCTGCTCGGCGATGGCGACGACGCTACGACGTCTTCATCAGTTTTGTGGTGTGGGTTGTGGTCAGTTTAGGCTGCTCTCCTTTCATCTTAATGCGGACCTCTTCCACCTCCAGCAGTCTAGACACCAGCACACAACCTGCACCCTCCCACATAATCTCCTCCATGGACTCCGCTGCACAATCATTTTTAACCCACACTGAACTTTACTCACTTTCTCACACAAAACCGAGCAGCGTCGAGCCAGTGCCATACAGCTCAACCAAAATGGGCTGTTTCAAGGACTTGCCCATGCGGCGCCTACCCCACTCTGTCGCAGTGGCCATGATGTTTTTTGCTGAACTCTTTGGTTTCTTGATACCTTTAGTCTGCATCAGTTACAGCTCTTTCAGAATCGCTCGCTCCCTCACTCAAAAGCAGACTGAACATCACCAGGACTCCACACGAACCCGGACGCAATCTTTCACCTCAAATGGCCAGACTGATAAATATCAAGAAAAACAGGCAGCGGATGAGAAAAGTCGTGCTTTGAGGATGGTGTTGAGCTGTTCTGGTCTGTTCTTGTTCTGTTTTGCCCCGTATCATATTAACTTCCTGCTCTACATGATGGTGTCCCAGGACATAGTGACCCACTGTGGCACCAGGCTGGCAGTGCGGCAGTTCCACCCTGTGTCTCTGTGCATTGCCAGTCTGAGCTGCTGCCTCAATCCTCTGCTTTACTACTTCCTGACGGCCGAGTTCCGGATGCACCTCACCCGACGCACCTCCTCCTTCTCTGGGTCGCTCCTCTCCTCCCCCCTCAGTTCCCCAACAGAAATGTCTGCAACGTACAGGGTCACACGCATGGACAGTAAACTCTCAGACTGTAACTCAACACTGTTAAGACCATAGGTGGGTAGATTAGCCTAAACGAGTAGCATTACTTTTTTTTTTTTTAGTAGAAGTAAAAAGTACTCATCCAAAACATTACTCAAGTAAGAGTAAAAAAAGTATTTTGTTAAAAGACTACTCAAGTACTGAAACAGTTTGATCATAATGTTTGACTTGTAAAAAACAAAAAACAAAATCACAACTAAAAAATCTGTAGAGTAGGCCTGTGTGTGAGCGAAATGAGCCCAGGGCTGTTCATCCTTTTCACTTTAAAACCCTTGAGAAAAACAGTTTGTGTTGGTCAAGGTCACCCGATTGAACAAACACAGTCATGTGGTCGATCCATTGGTGTCAAAAATAAAGCATAGAATGTGTAAAATAAATTGTTAAAAAAAAACATTTAGGCAGTTTGAGAGAGAATAAAGCTGATTTTATGGAAACACATTATATACTAAATAAGCTAGAGTTAAACAATAAAAAGTGGGGTCTCCTATACCCCATAAAGCACTCATGTCAAACACTGTAAATGCACTTCTCACATTTAATTGAGTTGAGTAAAGAGAAGAGAAGAGCAGTGACCTCTGTGAAACGTTTTTTTTTTTTTTTTTTTTTTTGGAAAGTACTGCTGGGAAACAAACATCATTAATCAACTTCTGCAAATAGTTCCAAATGTAGCACCCAGCTGTCATTACTGTTGCATGTATTGTGTCCCCAGTATTAACATAAAGAAACTGAAAAAGTAATGCTTAAAATACATTTTCATTTGATTTTCATGCACGTTTTTTACCTTATTATTATTTTTTTACTATATAATGCTATTGCTAGTTATGCACACACACACACATATATACATATATATATATATATATATATATACAGTATATATGTACAGTATATATATTTTAGCATTTCAGGCAGCAGATAAATGCAGTAAACAGGAAACAGAGTGGTGCTGCATCTCAGTTGAAAATAACCCAGGTGTCTGTATTATCTGGTACATGGCGTGCTCTAGCAGCTTCATCTTATAACACCGCACTAAAAATACACTTCATTAAGCAGAAGTAGAGCAGTAATAAATATAAACAATGAATCACTGAGTTGGTAGTTTATGGATGCTGAAGTATTTCTTGAGTTTATTTTTCTAGAAATGAATATAAATTTTTTTTTTTTTTTTTTTGCTTTTGGTGGATAGTCCTCAGGGAACTTCCAGTTAATCCAAACCTAGTTCTTTTGGAAACGCTGACTTAAAGCCACTCTTCTAGCCAGCAGAAGGCCTCAGATCCCGTTCTGTGCCACCCATGGATAGTGGTCGCCATCTTTATTTACACGTAGAGACGTTTAAGACAGCAAGTTTGGAAGAATGAACATTTTTGTTTAGAATAGACTGAATGGAATAGAATGTCTCTATTGTCATTGCATTTAGAACAATAAAGCTAAATTTAAAAACACATCTTCCTCCTATGCACAAATAACATTTTATTTGGGTATTGGTAAAACAAAATAATGTAAAATGCATAAAAAGATATTAAAAGTTTACTTGAATGAGTCTGACTTAGGACAGTTTCCGAACCATGCATGGAGGGAGTAAGTCAGCAAGTACAAATATGACTTTGCTAAGGTCCAGTGTATTGGGCAATTTTCTTTATTAAATGTAGTGTGTGGTTGAGTGCAACTTATGTAATCTCTGTATGTAATGTGATCTGATCTTCATCTAAGTCAAGGGTACTGACGAACATAATGTGTCCAAAAATAATTACACAAATCAATTCTGATTTTTCATGTCTTTATTGAACACACCCATTCAACATTTAAAATGTAAGTGAATCCTCAGACCTCCCCTTGGCAGCAATAACCTCAACCTGGTGCTTCCTGTAGCTGTGGATCAGACCTGCACATCGTTGAGAAGAAATTTCAGCTCATACTTCCTGCAGAATGGCTATAGCTCTGTCTTATTCTTTGTATGTCTCATGTGTTTGGTCCTCTTCAAGTCAGTCCAATGCATCTCTATGGGGTGAGGTCTGGGCTCTGACTTGCCCACTCTAAAAGGTGGATTTTGTTTTTCTAAAGCCATTCTTTTGTGGGCTTGCTTTGGGTTTTTTGGGTCGTTGTCCTGTTGCATCACCCACCTTCTACACAGTTTCAGCCGACGTACAGACATCCTCACATTATCCTGAAGAATTGTCTGATATATTTTGCCAATACTGCTGTGGAGGATAAATGTGCTCTTTTGCAACTTTAGAATAGCAACAGTCCCAAAGCGTCTCCATTTGTAGATTGTTTGTCCAACTGTAGACTGGTGGAGTTCTAAAGTCTTTGAAATAACTCTGTAACCCTTTCCAGTTTTATGTAAAGCAACAATTCTTGATTGTAGCTCCTCTGAAAGCTCTTTTTGGCAAGGCATGTTCTTCTTGTGCCGAGCGAACTCCAAAAGTTTGAGGGGTTTATATCAGTCAAAGTAGCTGTAGTCCACCCCTCCAAATGTATTATCTTAACGAGAATCCAGGTGTCCTGACTGAAATTAACTTTTTCGAAATCATTAACTCAAGGGTTCACTTACTTTTCTGTACTTTTCTACTTTTCTGAGTGTCTTCAATAAAGACATGAAAGATCAGAATTTCTTTTGTGTAATTATTTTTGGACACATTATGTTTGTCAATACTCTTGACTCAGATGAAGATCAGATCACATTTTAAGACAAATTTATTCAGAAAACCATTAAATTCCAAAAGGTTCACAGACTTTTTCTTGCCACTGTACATGGGAGGTTTCTATGCAGCTGAGGGGACTGTGTCAGTGAGATAGACATGATTCTATACCAATCTCATAAGAACCCTCAAAATGAGTTTGTTTGGGCTAAAAGTTACACAGGTTGGCTTTAAAGAGGCACTAAAGGTTTTATGAAGCTGTTAAAGGTGTCTAATGCAAAAGCATGTGAATGTTTTATAATTACAACTATTGCAAAAATGCATTGTAAAATCTGTTTTATTATCAATTGTGCAATAACATGAAGATATTTATAGAATGCCAGAAACAATTTATCATTATCATCAACCCATATGTATTGTTTGTAAATATAAGTCTTCGCTTTGTTGATAAGCAGTGCAATCAGATAAATCAGTTTACATAAGTACTGTATCTACTGTAAATAGATCTTATCGATGGTGACTTTCTATGGTCGTCTTTGTGACAGTGGCTGGAAACAGGTGCCAGCTCAATGCGTGCTATACACTTCCTCCCACAAAGTTCAATTGTGCAAGCATCTGTTGCTGCAGCTCGTGCCAACTGCAACTGTCATGACCTGAATTCACATTTATCCAGATGTACACACAGCCCAACTTCAGAAACACCAGCAAATACTCTCATATTCACAAACTAATGCAGCAGTGTCAACTTAATGAAAGGTCTGCGGTGTTTGAAAAACGTGATAATCTGATTGAAAATAATGCTATAATACAATTTAATTGACTCTTATCCCATTTTAATGCCTTTATCTGTACTACCCACATAATAACAGATCAGTGTGTTGTTCCAGGCGGCATCTGGTGGTGGAAATGCAGATTGCAGTTAAACGCCCCCTTTTTAGTAGAAGACTTAAGTATGTGGTATGTGCGCTAAGCCATCGAAGAACCAAGGTTATTTATTCATTTTTTTTATCTTTCATTTAGCCAAGTCCAAATGAGATTACAGATCTCTATTGCAGTGGAGTCCCGGGCCCCAAACTGGATCTTTTCTTGATGTTTCAGTGGTAGGGGAAACCAGAGTAGGCCTACCCGGAGGAAACCACAGACACGAGGAGAACATGTACAGAAAGGCCCGGACGGGGATCAAACCCACCACTGCTGACCACTGTACCGCCAATGTGCGCAACTGTTGAAATAAAAAAGGCTACTCAAGTAATTCAATTGAGTTTTATTTACATAAACACATTTCACAAAACAAACTGTACAAGACAGATAAAGTCTCTTATGATTACGCTTAGGCTATAGTCCAGCATAATGCTCTATTGGTTCTTACTTTCTTGAATGATACACGGAGAGTTTCTGAGATTTTCTTTAAAAGACAGATATAGATGTATACATTTAGGTATTAGGACACAAAGTTATCATTATAACAACAACAAAAAACTAGTAAATTAGTTTTTTCCTTTTATAACTGTTCAACACACTTTTCTGCAGTAATTTCTTTATCCGTCCGCTGGTGTTGCAAGTTGGATTTTTATTATCTAATAAATTTTATAGCTTAATACCAGTCACTGAAAAGCTTCTTTGTCTTAATGAGGGAACATGAAAATTCCCTTTTCTTCTACTGGTAAAATTTATAAAGGGAGTGAAAATACTGTACATTTGGTTTGGTACTAACCTCTTTCTAACCTTCCACATTAATAAAAAAAAGTGTATTTAATCAGCTCTTTACATTTCAAAACATGAGACATCAGAGAACATGAGAGATCAGCATAAAAAATGTAAAGAATATGGAACAGTAAGTGTAGAGTATAAAACGTTTATATCTAATAAGACTCCTAAAAAAATAACCCATTTTTGTTGCAATAAATAATTTATAAATTCATTTATTTCCCTCTCTTTTCGTATTCGTCTATACCTAGCTTTTACATAAATTTTTATAGTCATGATTACTAATGTTAAACAAAAGGCCACTATACACAGTGTGTTTGAGATCAATAACAAATATATTATCCAATAAGGTTGCACGGGTCTTCTTCAGTGTGATCGCTGGAAAGGGCTTCTATTATACATTTCTTTTTTTTTTTTTTAAAGAGTAGAATTTAAGCCTTCTGAATTAAGCCTGTCTATATTAAAATCACCACATATAAAGTTGGTTTTGCCCACTGTATTATAATGTAATATTTCTTCAAATCTGTCTTTAATTACCTTCATATGGGATTCTAAACACACACCACTATCACTTTTCAGATCTCCACTGCCACACATTTCAAAATGCCTTTTGTCTGTAGCACCAAAAGGCATTTCAAAATGCCTTTTGGTGCTACAGACATTTGCTTCATCTACATATCCTGCTCTTTTACCTTCTCGGATTGGGGTTAAACAACTTGTAACCATTCATTTCAAAATCAACACCCTTTTTCATAGTTAACCAAGTTTTAGAAAAACCTAGTTTTCAACAAAAATACAACACCAACCATTTTGACCATCAAACAAACAAGATCATACCTATGACACTTCACGTCTACAATTTAAATTGGTGCCAATATGTCCATCCAAGAAAGAAATTGTCAGTACCTCAAAAGCGCGTCGCTCCATTGATGTCATTGCCCTACCTTTCTTCCACCTGGGCCAATATATCACACAGAAGAGTGGATGGTACCCAGAGGGACATTTTTTTAGGTCAATGACTGTCAGTCAGTCTATTGTATTGTAATGGCAGGTTAGTATACAAAACCACACAGGGATGATTTGTGTTGAATTTGAATTTTATCCAGGAGCATCTGTGCTTTGTTTTGTTACATAACATTTAGTGTAAAGAATGCAGGACACGCTTAAGTATTATATCATGACTTCCTGAACACATTCTAGCCATGTCATTTTTTTCACACACAATGCGTCCAACCACATGGTGCATGCATGTGACCTCTAACACAATAGCAGAAGTAATGTGTCAAAAATTCTCACAGACCACACCCCCCACCTTCACAGGAAGCCAGCCCAGTGTGTGTTTCTACAGAAACCCCCAGTGCAGGTTTACACATCTCGAGAGGCACCGAACGACAATAGTGTGGAGAGATCAAAACAGGAAATAACACAGAAGAAACAGTGAAGAACCCGAGAGAAACAAGAGCGTGAAGTGTGACAACATTATGAAAGGAAGTGGCCAATAGAGTGTGCGGTAGGCGGGAACAGATGACAAGCGTTTGCCCTAATGCTTCAGTACTCTTCTCATTTTTGCCTGATCCAACATATATTTGGAAAAAAAAAAGGTAAGACTTTAACATTTTTACATTTTCATCTTTCAAGAGTTTGGTGTGAGTACTTTGTGAGGAGCTGAATAGTTTCAGTGTGAGCTCATACTCCATGGAGATCTGTGTTTCCACAATGTGAGGAATGCCTGTTATGTGAGTTGAGTCTGTGAAGGTTTAGTGGCTGAAGTAACAGTTACCTTAGTTTAGGAGGTAACTGTGAATGTTTGAGTCTTTTGGATCAGTGCACGTGGACAGAGCTGGAGCTAGCTACATTTTTGGGGGCTTTTACAATCAGCTATAGAGGACGTCTCTGGAAACACCCAGACGTCCCACAGAGAGATGATTCATGGTAGATGAAATTTTTTTTATTTTTCCACTGGCAAGGTTTGAGGACTAATAATAATATAATATAGTCAGGATGAAGGGCTTTATTAACAGCAGAAGTATAAATACATTTTTGTATTTCATATTTAGTGTTTGGAAGGATTGAATTTAAACCAATAACCATCTCTGTTAAAGGATCAATCTCTTTTATAAAAGCAACACTTTTCACATCAACAGTTTTCACAAACAAATGATGCAATGTATGTTCCCTACATACATTGCATCATTTCCTGAAAAACCCTGAAAAATGTAAACGATGATGTTTGGAAATGTATGCAAGAAAACATAAAAATAAAAAAAGAAGACAAAGAGAAAGTGAGTGATTTGAGACGGATGAGGGTTCAGTGAGGAGTTTGAGAGTGACAAATAGGGCTGTACGTGCAACAGTGAGAATAATCACTCCCCAAAAAATAACACAAAGGGTCAAGGTCAGCAAAGCCAAAGGAAGCCCAGCGAGCGAGAGTCTGTGGGAAGTTGTTTGTTGTTTTGGGAAACAGGATAATGGACAACAGTTTATATGTTTGTATGGTGTCTAAGCTGGCTGAAATCTGGGTTTTACTCAACTGTTGTGTGTTTCTTGTGGGTAAGCCTGAAATAGTGTTATTGCAAAAACACCTTATTTCTAATTAAATCAGCGTAGTTTCCATCACATTAGAGTCATCTGTTACTTGAAGTCCGAAAATAGACATCCTCAGAGTCTTTCCCAATCTCTGTCTATGCTGCGAAAGACTTTACATTAACCTAGTGTTCATTGTGTGCTTTTTAAACTTGACACCAGGCATTTTTCAGGACCCCCCTTTGGTTGTTGAAATCTCTTTATTTGTCATAGCCCGGCAAGAATTGACTGGCCATAGTGAGGTGTGTCTTTATACAGTTACTGTGAACTGTCGATAATGTCTATAATTACAACAATGACCAGCACACACCCAAATAGAGCCGCCTTAATCAACCAGTCAGACCGCCTAGACCGGGGGGGCCCAAACATGTTCCCTTTAAGGGCCAAAACGGAAATGTATTTGTGGGCCGTGGGCCAAACACAAATTGTTTGCATGTAATTGAAAGACATACTCCGCTCCATTTTGTTCTGGCGAGGTTGCACACAATTAGAGCCCTGTAAACTTAACCTAAATATTAACTTAAGAATCAGACTAGTTATGGACACATCTACAAACCTACCTGTATTGTCTTATTTTTTTTAAGAACCTTTAGACTTTGAAGTTAATGTGAGCAGCATGAGTGAAGGCACCAGTCTCTTTCTGGGATATATAAACCTCTTTAATGTCAAATAAGTTTAAACATTATTGCACATTAAATCAATCAGGTAATTTAATCTGCAAAACATGACAGTCACTGGTGGGACAATATTGAGCCCCACCTTGGGCACCACTGGCCTAGACACTCCTGTGGTTCCTCCTCTTCTTTTTGTCACACTTCATTCAAGTTCCCTTTTTTATCATTAAAAGTGGGGTGGATAATTCTTTAAAGATCATGTGACCAATCTAAGAACTGCCCTGCTCAGACATCTGTTGTTTATGAATAAACCCTGTGATGCACTTGAACGCGCCTCTTGTGCTCTGTTTGTTGTCCACGCTGGGCTCGGTTTGTCCACTCTTGGCACCTGTAGGAGCGGGAAGTAAGAAAAATTCCCCCAGGTTCTATATGATCAATTGATCAATTGAGTATTTTACAGACAACAAGGGTGATATCAAAGGGATTATAAATGGAGGAGATGCATTGTTAAAAAATGCACTGTACAGTTTATATCTTATTATTTTATATTACATCTCTGAATTAATTTTACATTGGACAAAAATGAGTACCTAATATAAATGTTGTTTGCCACAATGGGCTCAAGGAAGATGAGGTGCAAAGTTCAGCTTAAAAAGGTTTGATACCGTCACTAATATTCAAAACCAGTTTTTACTCTTAAACCTATATATATTTTTTTTTTAGTCAGCTTTTTAAAACAAACATTTCAATATACTGAAATAAACATTCTCACCAACAATACCTGCCCACATCTCTGTGAAGGAAATCTCCCTCCTACTCTGTGGAAGTATGGGTTCATACATTACTGTTTCCATTTTAGATGTAGATGACCTGGTTTAATGGCCTGATTATATTTGAACCGTTATTTGTAAAAGCCTATCTTCACCACAGTGTTATCCTCCATTCTAATGAACACAGGTTTCTAAGGCTAACCACATCGGGCTGTAGTGTTGCTACTTGCACCGAGGCATTAAGTAGAGGCTTCGCTTTCACGCTTTCACAGTGGCTTGAGTTACTGTAAATGCTGCTGCAAAAGCTTCAAACAAGTGTGTGCACTGTTAAAAACATCACACAGAAGATAAGAGTTTAGTTTTTACTGTCAATTAACTTTGTCAGATTTCAATGTTTATGATATACTATTTAATTTACTTTATAATTTCTTTCTCTAGTGCTGCAGATGGCCAACACTCTGGACACAAGACTGGCGTAAACTCCTCAAAGCCATGATGGACAGCTCCGAGGAACAACCCTCCTGATACCAGCCTCTTGCCGTTCCCTGAGAGCCCTGACAATGAACTCTGGCAACTACAGCTGTGGGAACACTGATGACCTCCGGTCGTACCAGCACTATGTGTATGCTGTGGTGTACAGCGTGATCCTGGCCCCGGGGCTGCTGGGTAATATCTTAGCGCTTTGGGTGTTCAGGGCTTATGTCAAAGAGACGAAGAAAGCTGTGGTGTTTATGATGAACCTGGCTGTGGCCGACCTGCTGCAGGTGAGCTCTTCTACATTTGTGTGTCTTTATGTTTGTCATCTACACAAAAACATTTTTTTCACCTACCTTTTATTGATTATAACCCTTTACCAATGCAAATGTGATGTGCCTCAACTTCCTTGTAATGGAAGTGACACTGTATTTTGGAACAAGCAGTTCTTTAATACTTTGCATAAAGTCTAACACAGTAAAGTGTGTACTGTACATGTTACAGGTGTCCTACTTATTACAGACCTTACTTCACTCACGCAGATAGGATTTGGATCTGTGAGGTCCAATCCTATCTGCGGATATTTCACTAGAAAGTCTCTGACCCTTCTGAATTCTTCACAGCACTGACCTCCTCTCCTTGTTTAAACAAGCATGAAGTGTATTTGGCTGCTGCAACAATTCCTTTTCCCTCTGGACAAAGAGAAAGTAATCTATTGCATTATCACCAACTTACATAAACGTTTTAGGCCAAAAGAGCTGCCAAAACCTTTACAATTAATCAACTCTATGAGAAAGTCATCAGGAAGCACTGACACTAAATTGCTCTAAATGTCTTGAACTGTGACCCCAAGATAAAGTCATTTAAACTGTTTAAACTCACATGACAGTACACTTCTCAGAGTTTTAGTTTTAGGATCTTATTTCTGTGAATTATTCAACATACAGTATGTTAAATGCAATGTGCAGTCTAATAAGACAAGACCATATGCCGAGGTTTACATTGAAAACCTATAGATTTTATTAGAACACTAACTTGAATTGATAAAAACTGATGAGTCACTACACTCTCTCTGCACTACACTAAGTCTACACCTTGGTTTGTCTAGTATAAATTTGGAAGCTGCATACTAGACATTTGGTAATTTTTTAGTCATTTAGCAGACTTTTTTTTAGACAAGGTAAGGTTATAGTTTAATTCACAAAACTGACTTGTCACAGCCTGACTCAGGATTTTTAAAGACTTTCTGTGTTCTGTTTTAATTTTGTTCGTCTGTGGCTTAAGAAGCTTTACATCTGCCACAGTTTATCTTGTAGTGTTTGGCTGTGATTGACTATCAATGCATCCTTAAATAGGTACCCTCTTTGATGTTTGTCTAACTGTATACTGCTAAGTACTAAGAAGGTCATACAGACAATGTAGATAGGATTTTTGAGCCTTGTTGCTGTCTACACACATTAGACTTGTGGCAGACCAGCTTCACTAGAATTGCATTGAACTTCTCCTTTTATCTATTGAATGAATGAAATTAACATCTTACAGTCTTGCATTAAAGTGACTAATCCTGTATGAGTTATTTAGTTTTTTGTTTGGTAGCATGTCCTAGGCTACTATATTGATTTGAACTGACTTGTTTGGGTCTATTTTAAAGTTAATTTCCCGTCTGTCTGTTCTCTTCAGGTGCTGTCTCTGCCGCTGCGGATCTACTACTATCTGAACAACAGCTGGCCCTTCGGACTTCCTCTCTGCATGATCTGCTTCTATCTTAAGTATGTCAACATGTACGCATCCATCTTCTTCCTGGTGTGTGTGAGCGTGCGCCGTTGCGAGCTCATAATGCGGCCTCTGAGGTACAACGCGTCCCGGAGGAAATGGGACATGCTCATATGTGGTTTGGGCTGGCTGCTGGTCTGTCTGGCCTGTCTCCCCTTTCCCTTGCTTAGGACTACTAGTGCTGAGAACAAACTGGACTCGAATAAGAGTACTACTATGTCGCCACAGTCCAGCACTCAGCTCAGTAAAGCGGATTTGGTTTGCTTTGCAGAGCTGCCTCTGCGCAATATGAGTCCTCCTGAGGCATGGGCCCTGTTGATTATTGCAGAACTTCTAGGTTTTGTGATCCCTTTGATCCTAGTCTTGGCCTGTACTTGTCTAACTGCATGGAGTCTCCGGGACCCAGCGTCAGGTGCCATTCACGACAGGGGTGAGAAACGCAGAGCTCTGAGGATGGTCCTGAGCTGCGCAGTGGTCTTCTTGGTGTGCTTTGTCCCGTACCACATCACTATGCCCCTGGACTTTCTGGCCAAAGCCAACGCGCTGAGCTGCGCCTTAAGAGACTTCATCCTGCGCTGTCACCCTGTCACACTCTGTCTGGCCAGTCTGAACTGCATGTTGGACCCACTCATGTACTATTTCATGACAGATGAGTTCTGGAGGCGACTCAGTAAAACAGAAATCCCAGAAGGCGTGACTTTTAGCAGGCGTTTGTCCTGTATAACTGGAGGAGACGTCCAGGGGGGCTAGACGATACAGACTGTGAACAAAGAACTCTTTTATCTCTATATATGAATGTATTTAGCAGGTGACAAAAAATATTATTTATTATTTTACAGCATGCCTTTTTAGTGTTCACACTGAAAACTGAAGGATGGGATGTTTGTCTTCAACTGTGCCAAAAAATGCTATGTCATATAAGAACTTGAGCCAATATTTGAATTTACACCACTTAAGATTTTAAATTACACATGGCTTTGTATTTTCATGTTATTGTTGTTGCTCTATTTATTTTGTGTATCTGGTGCTGTTTTTAATTCTCTTTTCTAAATGTAAGCCCTTAGCCCGATCTGTTCTAATGAAGGTCTGTTACTCAAAAAAAAAAAAAAAAAAAAAATACATTTCTAATTTTTGAGTTAAGTTTGATGCTCACAAACTTTGTTTATCTGTATATGGGCAAAAACCTGTTCATGCCGTTTCTTAATAATAATGGTCGATAATGAATTACTATACCTTTAGTTTCTCAATACTTGGTATGTTTATGTTTACATAATAGGCAATATTTAAGTCTTTTGTACTCATACTCATTCTCCAATATTGACTCAAACTGCAAATGTTTATAAAAAAGTAAAAAAAAAAAAAGCCTCTTTCAAAATAATTCACCTAAAATGTGACTCTGAAATCAGTACTTTCAAGTTTAATCGTACTTATTCAAGCGTGTCAAGAAATTCCTAAATGAGGCCTTATCTGACTATGGCCACATGCCAAGCAGTTTTATAATGAAGATTATAGATTATACACAGGGATGGAAACAGGTTTTTCATATTTTTTGTGTTTTAAAAGCTGTGGCTGTGACAGAAACAGATACAAATTATATTTTTTTGTTTATTGTTTACAAGAAAAACTAACAAAACTAAATTCTTGACAGTTTCAATGTCAGTTCTCAACATTATCAGTATCAAAGTCAACAAATGTGTTCAAAACGGAAAAACAATATTACTAAATTAATATTTTGTAGTATTGTAGAAAGATTCTTAATGCAATATTTGGGGTGCCCAAAATCTTTTTTTAACCACTGTAATATGATACATGTTTATCAGTTCAGCAAAACACAACGTTCTATATAACAATTAGGCAAAGTGACAGAAATGTTCACTTAATCAAGAAATTAAACTTTATTTGACAACATTTTATTGGCTGCACAAATAAGTTTGGCTCTAGGCTCTAGTTAAAAAGCTGAGACAATAACACTTAAAAACACTTCCTGTCCGATTGTCGTGTAGTGCAGACATTAAATAGGAGACTAAAAAACAGGCAAAAGGCCTTCTTATATCATTTGTGCTTTTCTACAGGGCTGTCAAATCAAAGACAGTTGATTTTTACGTTTAAAGCAAATTTATTGCATGGCTTTCCACAGCAAACAGTTTAAATATTAGGAATTAAGCAAAATATTAAACAGTGGACCTAATTGATCACAACTTTCTAAACCAAGTATTATCAGAACTACACATTCAAATAAGAAGTTTTAAAAAGGATTAAGTAACTCTTGCCCTTTAGCTTATACATTTCCTGTAGCAATTCTTCAAGTGCTTCACAAACAAGGTTTATACATGAACACAAACACTGGTCGCACAGGTGGCAGGACTGTTCACCATCATTTACATTTAACAGCAGGACTTTGGGAGCCTCTGTCGCAGCAGGGCACTCTGGGAAATATCTACAAGGTGACAATAAGGAGCGCTAGGCTGTGTGTTTGTGCGTTAACATCCAAAATGTAACTGCACAGTACCATACATTTCCAGACTAAACCAGTTCAACAGTGACTTAAAGTAGTCTGCAGGAATTAAAGAGGAAGAAAGTGACCAGCTTCTTTTTAATGTTCTGTTTTTGTATCGCAGTTTACCCTTTACCAAAACTGTACTGTAATCAATCCATCCTGTAGACTGAGGCCGTTTGATACAAAGCTTTTTTGGGGGAAAATACATACACTTACTTCTCCTTTAAGTTACAGTAAGTGGAGTTTGAAATCTGTAGGCTGAAAAAAAGGGAAGGCTTAAAATAAACTTCAACAACAACTCTGGTCTCTAAAGAGGGGCAAGGAAGTAGGACTACAGTCAAAACAAGATCATTAAGAAGCAGAAGCATCTGATCATTAGCCAACATAAGGACTGAAGGAAACTTAGTAACGCCTCTGTATTAGCGGGCGGATGCATCTACTACTGAGATACTTATAAGCATGATGAACTATGATCTCTAAAGTCATGAGAAGTACAGCAGAAGAAGAAGAGTTATGAGGCTTTAACACTAACAGAAACTCACAAATCACTAGCAGCAACAGGGGGCAAATACTGTCAGGAGTTTTATACAAAAGTAACTTTCAGCTGAAAGTTGATCCCAATTTCACCAACAAACACCATCCCTTTCACTCTGTCTCTCTGACTCTGACTCTGGCCTATACTTTGCCATTAACCCTTGCAGATCCTGGTCTCTGTGACAAACTTGTTCTCAAAGTGACTGATGGTGAAGCAGTCCTCTGCAGCGCGCTTCTGGATGCCTCCACCTGAAACAAAGACACTTATATTAGCCTATTATGTAGACAAATATTATCAAGGACTGTCCTGTGTGTTTCTTTACTTTAGAATTTTGTAAAAAACATAGTGTTAACAGTGTGCAAAAAGTAGCTAGTTATGTTAGTTTGTAGCACTAGATGGACTCACTAGGACACAGTCTGACCTAAATAAACCTTTGTCACAGAGCATATTAGGCCCGTTTAATACAGGTCCTTCAGAGGATGTCGTGAGAATGACTGAAATCACAACATAAAACTGGAAAAAGACAAAAACAAAAACTCCTTTAAAGTAAAAGTAGGAAATGCACTAGTATCAATAGTCATGGGACAAAACATTGAAACATATCTAAAAAGTGAAAAGTAAATTATATTGTTTAATGTCTTGTTGTCCCATTTGAAAAAAAAATCTTAATCTTGTGGTGTGCTGTATTGACACTTATACAACCTTACGCAAAACTGTGTCCCACTGTTGATGAATGTTTGAATGACAAACCTGTGAGGCTGTCACGGCGTTGCATCCTGTAGGTCTCCTTTCCGTCACACAGTCGGCGGATATAAAAGCCCAAAGGTTTGATATCATCAATGCGCTCCGTCACCACCAGGTCCTCCTGCACCAGGTAACTGCGGTAGGACCCAGACTGGAAAAATAAATAAATAAAAACCTTTTTTTGTGAAGGAAGTAATAATGTAAGGTGTGATAACTGTGAGTGGGCATGACCTATCTGTAAACCGATTCATTTCCAGACTACAGCAAAATTTATATTTGCACCATCCCACACAACTGCAACTGTGCACCTTGAGATAAGTGTAAATTAGTCAACTTCCTAAAATAGTTCACATAGATGGTATGACAGTTTCATTCTCAGTTTTCATCAGATTAAGCCTATTGCACCTGAGGGTAAAATATTGCACTGACAGCATTTTATTAGATTTTTCTAAGAAGTATAAAGTTAAAATGTACCACTAAGATAAGATAAGACTTTATTGTTCAAATTCACTTGTACAGCAGCTCTAAGAAATAGGTAAAGTGCAAAAAGTTAAGAAAAGCGCACATACAATAGAACAAAAATGGTGTGCATTTTTATATATAACGTTAGATATTTTAAAAACATATTATAAAATACAAAGGCTAAATAAAAAAAGACTAGGTAATTGTTACACAATATTTATTTTTTTTTTACTTTACAACCTATTCTTCTAATCATAATAACTGTATCTACCACAGCTCTAACCCATTTCCTGTCTACTGAACACAATGTGGTAAGTCTTGAAAACAGGATAGACACTTCTAAATTATCCCCTAAAGATGAGAGAACGGGTTGAATTATCTCAGTGCTTCCACAGAACAGGGCAATGTGTGCTGCTTTTTTATACTCATGTTTGATTTGCAAAAGGAATAAAGCAAACTGTCTCTGAAATTACAGTAAATCCCTGGATTCTCACAGGTAATACAGTCAGAATAAAGCCTTGAACTTATGTACAGTTTCATCCTTTCATCTGAAGCTGGGTTTCTATGGCTAACTCACCATCAGCTGAGAGAAGAGATCAATGAGATCCTGGGGAGGCAGGACCACAGAGGTGTTCAGGGGAATCACGAAGCAGGTTCTCAGAGTCAGATCCAGATACGCTGTCAGCTTCTGCTCACACAAAGTAAAACACTTTTTGCCTTTTCACTGTAAATCGGACTTTCTGGGACTATTTGTGCTTATGTGTTTTGTCTTAGTTGTACTTCTACAATCTTGGTTTATGATGGTTGTTGCTCTGCCAAAGAAATAATAATAAGCCTTCAATAAAAAGACATGAATAAACTTGCTGCTCAGAGCATTAAAGTAACAAGAAATGTTTGACCAATGGCCTAATTCACTTTCATTGAAGCTCTTGGAGTCTTGATTATCAAGCCTCGGAGAATGTATGTTAACTTTTAGTGTTTGAATTTTCCACACCTTGTTGAAGTCGTGCAGGATGTAGGCGGGGTCACCGGGCCTGAAGCGAGGAGGAGGGACACTGATGACGGCCATGTTGTCAGAAATCTCCATCTTCTCCTCGACCTGGGGCAGGTAGTAGGGCTGGTTCTCTCCTCCAGACGCCCCATCGTTGAACTGCATTGCTCCATGATACATCCTCTGTGACAGCATAGCAGCGACATTTCAAGGACTTTTATATTAACGCTCATATCATTTACCACAGACCCACTTATATGGCACAGGGTTCATGTGCCGACATTGTTTAAAATAATAAAACAATTCCTGTTTAATTCAGTTTAAACTCTACTCAATAAAGTACATCAGGCTGAAAGGGTCAAAACTCTAGAAAATGTTGTCAGTTGAGTCTTGAGGCTAAATGCAGACTGACGTTTACAAAGCCATCTTGAAAAATATGAGGTGGTTTAAAAACAATTAAAATGATCTAGAACAAAATACATTATTCCCAACTGAAACATTTTCAAGTACATCAGCGCATCCCAAACCTGAAGTGTACCATCTTTTCCACCAGGGGGCTCCAATGTTTCCAGATTAAGTTGCTGCAGTTTAATGCAGCCTGACTTCTTTGTTTAAACATTTAGCATTTAGACTTGACTAAATCAAAATACTTTTTTTTCTGATCCAAAAAGCAAATAAAGCTAAAAGAGAAGAAAATGAAGTTACTCAGAAAAAACAGGAAATATAAAAAAGGGGATCTGACTAAACATTCTCATGAAGACTATTTTAGCTCTGGTTTGATTAACAAATGTCTTAAATTAGTGGTTTACTTCATATTGTAATTTAAGCACTTTCTTATACCATAGACTTGTGCAGAGGGAGATCTCAGATTGATGATTAAACATTAAACATATTTTCTGAAAACTTAACCTTAAAACTGGACCTAGAGTCTAGGTGTCTAGAACATATCTAAGCTTGGCAAAAGTAACATTATTTTGATTTTGTAATTATAGCAATGGTAGAAAATGTGTAAATGTTGAATTTAATATTTAATACATTCAAACATTAAGTGTAGACAAATAAATTACAATAAAACTTTATCTGTTGACTAAGCTCAATACAACCATGTGACTCAGCATTTAGAGAAGTGAGAGCAACAGTCTCTTTCCCATCTGGACTGGAATATACCAGCAGTAAAACAAGGAGAATAAATTACTGACAATGTTTTAAATGACATAAAAGGGGGAACTTTTAGAGCTGAAATATTAACTATGAAGTCCCATCACGGCAGATTAAAAGTCCCACATGAGGCACATAAAAAGCCAGTTTCAGGTCGATCGGACTGTTACACTGTTACATGTACTGACGGCCATGTTTATACAAACCTTGGGGGTGAAGTATCGATAGAGACAGGCCCCCCCCACTATGAGGCCACTGAGGATAAAGGCGATGCCCAGCAGCGTGAGCAGACAGCGGCCTGTGGAGCCCTCGCTGGAAACTGGAGGGCCAGCCAGCTCAGGATCCTGCAAAACACAGATGAGAGTTCGAACTGAACATCTCTCAGCTTCTGTACCACCAAAATGTAGTAAACACACAAAAGGTACTGTTAAATTTAACTTTTAATGAGTTGATAAATCTTTTGAAAAGCAATATTCTTATGATTTTGATCACATATTAATTTGCTTTACCCATTGTGTTTGTTTCATTCTTTACTGTGCACATGATAAAGCTGACATTATTTTTATCTGTGGTTACTGTGTACACTGTAAAAAACCACATTGTCTATAATTATACTTTCACAATGTGTCAATATGGAAAACATTAACATGAAGTACATTTTATGCAGATTTGTTTCTCTGGGTTTACTTAGAAACTGATAGTATCCATTCATATTTACATTGCAATATTACATTGTCTTGTTTTGCTCACAGATAAACATTGTTGAGCTTCTATGCTACCTAAATGTAGTAGACTGACAAAAGGCTGAATATAATCGAATTGATTTAGGTTCTTTGAGATGTAATATATACACTTCATGGAATAATTGTCCCCAGTCTTTGTGTTTTTATTAACATAGGCTAGGATAGAGATAACTTTGATCATTAAAAAAGGTTTGAATCAGAGACAGATAGTTATAACAGTTATGATCTATTTGTGAGTTAGTGTAATCGATATTTTGTTTCAGTTTACTTAAGCACATACAGTTTACTGACACGTTGTTAGTAATAAAATAATTCATAATGAGCCAACAGTGGCTACTCTCTGGGAGAAGGATCATAAACACATCGCCAAACACTGAGGTAGACATAATTCTCGGGTTCATGCACGATTTTGCAGCCTTGGATTTGACTCAGCAGTCCTCTAATCCTGATGGATGTTTTGGCCTGGACGCGACAGCTGTTTGGGGAAATGGGCGGTCCCTCTGTCTGCTGCATCAGGTGCAACATGCATTCATCACAATTTAAATGCATCACTTTCAATTAATAAAATGCAAGAACACGCCAATAACATAGTGATAACAAATTATGCAGAAGGAGGGCATGGCTTTAGCGACAGTAGCGGCCTAATGCAGACAACACAGACCCCGTTAGCTTACCTTCACACCGGCTGGGACATCCTTCCCCAGCCCCTTCTGGGACAGGGCAGCGTTAAAGGCAATCTTCACCATGTCTGAGAGGACGCTTCAGAGCAGGTCTCGTCTCGTAAATACGCTTCGGTGAGTGTTAATGCGCCGGACTGCAGTGTCCCGTTTATTCTCTGCAGCTCTTCTCTGTGACGCACTTTTCAACCTCGGCTTTATCTAGCGCTTCCGGTGTTAAGGTGAGAACTGCACCCCCTCGATCTGAGGATGAAATGCGTGCATCCACTGCGCATCCAACAATGTGCTCAGGCTGCATTATTCCACCTAGATGATATTTTTAGGATTTTAACTCGACACTGATGTTTGACACCTCTTTAAATCTGGATGTAAAGATAAAAAAATACTTTATAAATAATTCCTCTTACAGCTATAAAATATATACAGTCAATATGTCAAAGGTTATTGCCCTCTGTTGCTATGGAAACTGTTGCCTAATAAAGAAAAGTTAGCTTATAGGCTCATTGTTTATCCATAATACAGACTCAAAAGTTGATTGAAAGATTTGTTACTGTATTTATTTTATTATCCATATTCTCAAGCGGTAATTAGCGTAAAAGTATGTTAATGTCTGCTGGGGTTTAAAGCGAGAGGATGCACTTCTGGACAGGGATGCAAAATAGTGCACAACACCAGTGTCTTGAAGGGATTAAAGCAACAGAATAAAAGACAGTGAAGATAAATACAAGTGTCAAATTGCTGCATACTTACCTTCAAATACCATTTGAGTCCAATATTATCCTTTTTATTTTTACAAATCTGAACAGAGGCAATTTATTGCATCGTTTAATGGGGATTATGTAGGAACTAGGCTAAGTAGCTCTGGCGCAACCTGGTGGCTCTAAGTAGAATCTACATTTTTCACATTGAAAAATCAACATTCGTTTTCCAGATTGAACCAAATGCACAAAGACACGAACTGTTTACACTTTCACTTAAACTTTCCTCCCTTTACAAGCTTCATATTTATCGTACATGGCATTAAAATGACTCAATCAGGCGGCGGCTGTAATGCATTTCAAATCTTTCCACTGTATAATGTGGCCTATTCATAATATTGCGTTGTGTAAATATGCCCCTCTCCTACAGGGATGGGTGGGTACTACCTGCCAGTGTCTGCCCAATCACGCTAACTCACAGGACAAAGTGGAGACACAGGCCGCTGCCAAGGACACACAGAGTCTGACACATACCCTCAGTCCCCTCTGGTTTGTGGTGGTCCCTGCTTCCTCTGCTCTTGCTCTCAGGACTGCACTTAGACTTGTGTATGTAGATAAATAAACACTCTCTCCTGCACTAATTCTGTACAACCTGTGGTAACTCTCCAGCGTTTTACACAGCAGATGTAACAGAGAGACACACAAATGCACAAGTTTTTATTGTTTCTCTTTAAGAAAATGTACTATCTGATAAAATCCAACTATGAAACTGCAGCAATTGCACAATATAGTTAATTATAATAATAAACTTAGTAGTAGGGGAAAAAGTGACTGTCTAATTTATTAAATGATGATAATAAACTGTTAAATTTGATTTTGGTAAATTGCCAAATTTTGGATTTTACATTGTTGTTTATGGACATGATAAGCTTACAAGAAGACAAATGACACACACCTGAATGAAGCTTTCTCAGATATTTTCCACAAGGCCTTATGGCAAATATCGATGTTAAGTGTTTTTATTTTATTTTTTTATGACTTTTTGAATGCCTAAAATTTAATCCGGTTTGTTTTATTGTGTTCATGGGGATTCAAAAATAAATAATTTTTTTTTTAAATAATCTTCTATTTCTGCAACTCATCATTTGTTTCATGGGAAATGCACAATATACATATTTGAATATGATAAAAGCTTATTTTCATTTGTAGAACTATTACACTATAAAACAGATTTATAAAATACAACTCCCAACAATGCAATTCCAGAGGAAGTCATACTTACTTTACACACTTTGATCAACCCCATATCAATAGTTTAGCACTAAGAAAATCGTACATAATATGTGTTTTGATTGACAGTCTTTTAATTAGATGCAGTTTAAACTCTTGAAAAGTAAATTACTGTATAAACTGTTACGTGAATAAAATACTGCATGTTTTGTTCTCCCTGCAGCCCAGAAAAATACAGTTTTTACAGTTGCCACTAAGAGTCACACACACACACACACACACACACACACACACACACACACACACACACACACACACTGTAGGGCTATGATATTTCCTCAGTTAAACAGACAGATTGGACCGGTAATCACCACTGAAAAGTACATAAACAGAGCAGCTGATTTCTGTACCTAACTCCCCCTCAATGTGCGGCCCCTTCTCCAACTCTCCCCGAAAAGTCTAAGTGGTCCTGAAAGCTTGTTTATGAGCTCGTCTTACGCTGTGTTTGATCTGAGAGCTTGCCCACACATGCATGCATGGACACACACGCACACACAGAGCTGCAGCACAGAGACAGGGTCCGCATTAGCAGTAATAGCTTCGATGATAAACAAAAGACTTAGATTTAATCCTGAGGGCTTCTCGGCATCTCACACAACAGAAAATGAAGTGGGGAAAGGGGACACTTCTTGCCCAAGGGGAACTTACCGAGGAGCGTGCGTTGAGGCAGGTGGGGGTAAAAATGGAGTGATTTTGTCAAAGAGTAAAGTGATGACTGGGAAAAGCAGGGAGAAGCTGAGCAATCTGCAGTGTCTGACGCTTGAGTGAGTTTTCCGAGGAGCTGATTAACGGCAGATTAAACTGTGCGTCCACCCAGTTTAAGTCTGTAACATAATGCGCTGCCTGCAAGGATTTCTGGCTGAGAAAGGATGAAAACAAATGGCTGCATTTTTAGCAGCACTTAAACGAACGAAAATATGGATAATGTCTTATATGAGGCATTTTAAAACACAATTGCCTCTCCCGGAGATGCTTAATTGTACTGTATTTAGCCATTGTAAAACCAACATTTTCCAATTTCCAATCCCCAGACAATGGTTGATGCAGTTTTGTTTCATGATCATGATGCAATATTTCATGAGGAGCAACAGCAAAATGCAAAAACAAGCTTATGTTGCTTCTGAATGGAAATAACATAAGAAAAGCTTCATCACTTTTTTCCTGGGGTTATTTATAAATCAAGCTGTAACCTGTGATGCTAAACCAGTTACTTACTTTCAGGAAGATATAGTAAAGTAGGGTGTAGGACTTTTATTGTCCCACTTGGGGAAATTTGTCTTGGGTACATAGAGCTGGATCAGCTCAGTCACAACAACACAACAACAACCATGACATGGCAGTAATAATAAGAAGTCATGTTTAAAAAGAAGCTGAGACATAAAAACACATAGATTAGGAGATGTGTTTTAGTTAGTTAATGGGATTGTGCATCATTCTATTAATATTTTTCTAAAATAATATTGCAACAGAGCAAAAAGACAGGGCACTTATTTGGTAGTTTCTGAAATATTGAGCTATTATAGTATGAAATCAAAACATGTCATCTGTCTATCCAAATGCACAGACTAAATATACACACACTATAACGCATTTCCAATTGTGCATTTGTGTTAACAGAAATTGTAGAGTCATGTCTCTTTGTTATGCCTGTCTTGACACACAATGCATCAGGCACTGTTACAGTCATGTCATCAACACAATAGACATGAACCTTACATCAACAAACTTCATCATTATTTCTTTCAGCATTTTTGCTTTTATGTCTTTGGCTTTTGAAATTGAAACTAAATGAGAATAAAATATGAGGCACACTGCTGTAAGAGATGTCCAAACAGCAAAGTGTATAATCAAGTTTGAACACCAGTGTTTTCCTGTGGTTGTGAGCAAAAGCCCAATAAAGAGCAATGAAAATGCTTCATAGACTTAGACACAAGCCCACACTGCAGCCTGCTCCGTCAGCAAACTGTGAGAGTCTGCAAAGCTGTTTTCAGAAAGTGTGCGAAAAAAGTGTCTGTTGTGCATGACATCACCCGTTTGTTTGCCAGCAAGCCTCACCTCATAGATTTGTCATCAATTTCCAGACACAAAAACCCAGAAGTGACAAATGAGTCACTTTTGTCCTACACACAAACACACATACTTTGGTTCGTGTGGCACATTCAATGACATAACACAATTCCTAGCCCATTTTACTAACAGTACTTAATGAATTTAACAAGAACTCTGTCTTTTACGACACTCCTAAACTGCTGTAGTGACATCCTTTCACTCTGGCCTGAAAGGAAAGCAAACTTACTTTATTCTCGATTGAGCCTTTGAAACTGCAGCGAGTCCTCAAAAAAAAATTGGGTAATTTTAGGTGGTGTTTCACTTTACTCCCACAGGTTCTTGGTTTGGTCTTTCTTTACCACCTTCAGAGGTGTTTCCCACTTTTTCCTCAGGACTTCCAGTCCATACTCTGCTCAGACGTTCCTGTACAGAGGAGCATCTACACCAGCCACTTGGTTATGGCGTTCCATGTCTGCTTTTCCTGCCAGCATCTTACACCCTGCAGTAATGGATTGTCTCAGAGGATTCTTTGCACAGCCTGCACCTTGGTTCTTGTCGAGTGTGGAAGATCTGGGCCTCTATTACTCTGGTGCTTTTGATCATATTGATATTCTTTTTATATAATTGCATACACAAAAACAGCAACTCAACATCAGTGCCTTGTGTGATGGGGAATGTATTCAAGAGGCACAGGTGACAAAGCCACAAGACCAAATATATATTAGGCATATATTTTTTTAAAGTCTCAATCTCCAGGTTTATTGGCATTCGCAAACATACACATACGCACATGTATAGGTTAATCGGCAACTCTAAAGTGTCCCTAGTGAATGAATGTGAGAGAGAATGGTTGTCTGTCTCTATATGTCAGCCCTGCGACTAACAGGCCACTGTCCAGGGTGTACCCCGCCTCAGGCCCAAAGCTGCTGGGATAGGCTCCAGTCACCCGCGACCCCTAACGGGACAAAGCGGTAGAAAATGAATGAATGAATGACACATACGCACCTGCACACATGCCAGACTGAGAACTGAACTTGGGCTCTTCTGTGAGGTGGAGTGCTCCATCTCATTTACATATTTTGAGTTCTTTGAGTGAAATTCACATTTGTTCTTCCAAAATGTAAAAGGTGTGTTTTAGGTAATAAATTAATAACTTTTTAACATTTTCACAAGTACCTTTGCCTAGTCTGAATTGTCATTACCAATTTGTGCAAAATAAAATACAGAGAAACCAAAATGTTCTTACATTTACAATTCTATCATTGACTTTCTCTTGTATATAATATATAATTTTCATATTTTGTTTGTTTTATTTATTCTTACTTTGATATTGTTTGTGTTTATTGATTAATATTGTAATAGTGATATGGATGTTGAGTGTTTGTTTTCATCTGAGCTACTGTGACAAAGCAATTTCTCTTGTCAATAAAAGTTAAGTAATTTTTATGAAAAACAATTGAAAAAGGTCAGAAAACACAGTCTGTGGAGCCCAAGAACCAACAGCTGGCCACAAAGTTGCAACGACCCAAAAACGTTATCCCCAGCTCCGTGCGTCATAACGTCACTGACATGTCTTGATGCAGACCCACCATAATCACCATGTGTCTCGAGTGAGAGAACACTTAGTGGTTGCACAGAAAGTCAGAGAAAAAATACTGCAATAAGAAAAGCATGTGGCTCACATGTAGACATGCGGCGAAGGGCAGTGAAGCAGCATCAAAGCCATTTCACACAGCCCTCTCCTAAAATCAGCGCGCATCACACTCTGCTGATCCCTGCCCCGCCGCCACAAACACACACACACACACACACACACACACACACACACACACAAGCTCACACCCATCCACTTTTCTGGCAATCGCATATGGCTTTAAGACAAGGGTGACAAATGAGTCTTTCCTGTGAGGATCAGCTTCAAGCTACCTTCGCCGCGGCCGCCTGTCTGCTCTGTCTCTTACTCTTCATCCTCTCAGCTTGGCTCACCTCGGGGGAAATGTTATAATTTCATGGCAAAGCAGATGTTTGAGGGGGTCATGTCAGAAAAAAGATCAGGTTACATCAAGACAGAAAAAACAACTCGCATCTTGATTAAAGGTATTTTTGAAACAAATCTTGTGTTTTATTTCTTTTTGCAAAAATGTTGAATGTGATCACACTTTTGTTCATTTAATGAAGATAAAAAAAACTTGGATTAGGTCTTTTATTGGACCACGCACAAAGGGTAGGGCTGGTTTGACAAATATTGATGTCTGGCTGTCCATCATCCATACATCTTTTTTAAACTTACGTATGTGAGGTAGACTTATTCCAACAAAATTAATAGTAATTTTACACCAATTGCTATCCTTCTTACCCAAAGATTAACTGATGATGTAAAACTTTGCTGTGGTCTTAACACTCAGTATCACCAAATGCCAGTACTATTGGAATCTGGAAGAAGACCAGGACTCATGGTATAAAGAATTAAAAAGGACATTCATCAATTGAAACAAAAACTTACATATTTTTGTTCTGTGTTGCAATGGGTCAGACAAATCTCTTAGGCCTCGGGCTGTAAGAGGAGGAGACCCCAAAAAACAGCTGATTAAATATTATTCTAATATTATATGAGCACACATATTACCCTTTAAACAAAAATTCAGCATCATCTTACTAGACATAATCGATATGACCTGTGTGTGACCTGTGTCAGGGGGACCATTGGTGCCTTCTGCTTGTAGCCCCTAGATTTTCTGGCAACGCCTCTGTCTGCAGTCAGATTGTGACTGTGACAGCCTTCAATAAAAGAGTAAAATATGTCTCATTTGTTGCTGGCTAATGTTAAAATGATGTTATAACTGGTGTAGGTTTTCCTCTGTAACTCATTTGAATATTTTGTGTGACCTATTTATAGATGTTTGGTCATCAACAGAACAGTCAGTTGTCAGTTGATGTCCTTTAATGGTCATAATAAAAATTAATGTTGGTGGATCTGTTGTATTTTGCTTTGAGGGTGAGACAGACGAGCTGTATTGATCCCATGGCAGAGAAATTGTTACAGCATATGATCTTGATCTAAATGTACATGTCCAACTGAGTCTGACTATTAGAGATCTAAGCTGTAGCCAAAGTTAGTCTTAATGATACTGGCCTGTGGAGTTATAGAGAGGACAAAAGGTGGGACTGGACAACACAGCAGAGGCGGGTCACACCTGGATGTGATGAGGGGCACTTTAAGGTGAGGGACTGGCAAAGGTAGAAAGAAAGAGGTGGAAGAATGAGAAATGATGGAAGAGTAAAGAAAAGGATTGGAAATGGATGGATGTCTGTTATGTTACTGAAGGTTAAACTCTGGGGAAATTACCTCATCATTACGAGCCTGTCCCAGAGCTGCACTACGGCCATGTTGTCTTTGAGAAACACACACACACACACTGTCAAACACACACACTTTCACCCGCAGCTGAATCACAGCCAATAGCATCAGAGTCTGGTCCAATCACTTCCAGATTCAGTGACGTCACCTCTGTCAGGTTCACACTGTGTTCACTACTCACACTCAGGCCTGTCCTACAATTTTGGTGGGGACACTAACTCAACACTGACCTACTCCATAATCCCAAACCCCACTTTGACCATGTTTCTGAAAGCATGGTTCTAGGAGCTCGTGAATCTTGTAATGACCCCTTGTAGATGTTCTCTCATGTAATGTACATCTATGACTGAACAAAGACACACATCATCACAGGCGTCTTTCCAACTTATGAGACAGAGGTCATTTCATGGCCTTTTTACACAGCTTCTCGACTGGACTTACATCACACAGTGCAATGTAACAGAGGCCTGACAAAGTTAAACTCTTTTGTCTCACTGCCATAACTCCACTGTCCTCTCTGGACTCTAAATAAGTCTTTGGGAGCTTGGAAAATGTTAAAGACTGCTGAAAAGAGTGTGTTTTATATATTAGGACAAAAATGATCTTACTGTAATGTGAGTGTTTAAGAATGATTATCAGTCCTAAAAATGATTGTATAAAAATGTCCTTTTCTTTTAACAAATATTTAAACTGTAATAATGTGGTTGCCTCGTGCTGCTCAAGCTTTAAAACTCTATGTGTGTTTGTGTATTTTATAAAACAGAACCTGGTCGGAGGATGTATGAAAAAAGTATGCACATGCTGCTAAAATTGATGACATCCCTAACACCAGCCCGTTTCTCCACAGGTCAAAGGTCACCATGCTGGAAGAAAGACAAATGTGAAGCGAACGACGCAGGAGGAAAGCGATAGCTGTGTGTGTCTTTGTGCTTTGTGCTGATTGTCTGGAAGGACTTTGCTGGTCTTCAGAAGTCTAAGCCCTGGTCAGGATGTAGTTACCGAGCGCTAATTTAAGAGCTGTCTGATTGCAGGGGTTTCACTGGGCCCCTATAACCGTCTCTACTTTATCAGTCATTAATCTATCAGGTGTCATTAGCCGGCCGACGGCAGCAAGGGCTGATGGGAACCAGAGGCAGACAGTGATGTCACACAAAGAGTGAGTCTCCTGTCTGACTTTAATCTTCCTACTCATCATCATCATCATCATCATCATCTTCAGAGCATAGAAGTGTTTTGGTCTTATGTAACTGTGAATGTGGCAGATATAAATGTTTACACCCGAATGACATCATGTATTAAAGAGGTGTGTATTATTAAGTGTTTAATAAGGCATCTGGGAATCCTTTAGCCGACCTGTAAAGGGAAAGCAATAGAAATTAAATAAAATCGCAAAACATTGTCTCTCAAACTCAAACATAATGTTAAATTCTTTACACTTTTACAACCAAAATTAAGTTTTTGTGTCAGTATTGTTAAATTGTTTGTGCTTTTGGGAATCATGTCACATCCGGTTTCAGAAGTTAGCACACCTGAATCTTGAGTCACCACAGTATGTTTCCATTTTATGCAAACCACCGAGAAGACATACTAAAACAAACTTTGTGGTGAAAAATCCATAATGTGAAAATAGACATTGTACAATATTTGACCGTACTAAAATGTACAACAATGACTTCTTATCTTTTATATTGTTGTACATTTTTGGATAAATCCTTGTTAGTCTCCATTGTATTTCTTTGCTGCAATACCATGAGATGACACAAGATTCGTGAGTTTACAAACTCTCTTTATCAATCTTAAACTGCTCCAAACAAAGTATTCACGTTCCGAACTTTGGCCTTACCAGTGCCAGTGTCCAGTGATGTGGCAGCACTGACAGATCTGGTTTTAGGTTTGAAGATGTATGAACGAAAACTACATGGAGCTGCTTGGATTAGATAAACTGAAGTTTATAAATCCAATCACCAACCATTATTCATTTAAGGTACCTGCCTTTTTGCAGGAGCTCTCTCAGATGGTTCTGTGGAACACACTACGTACTCTGTCTACCATTCTCGATGGTATTTTCTTTTCTTTTTCTTTTTCTTGTTCACTAAAATGACGACTTAATGTGAACACATCATCAATGAAGGGTGGAAGTTTGTCAGTATTATTTAAGTTACATGACATTGGCAGAACATGACCCATAGTAAACAAGATTAGAAAAGTGTTGCCTCAAAGCAAAAACAACAGTGAACTGTCTGGATAGAACAATGGTGGTTTGAATTGGTCCTCTCCCTTTAATGAATGCTCCATAAAAATGGTCTAAATACACAGTGCAGTACACAAGCTCTATATTCAGCAGCGACAGTAATGGCTTAAAGAGGTGCTGCTTTTTCCTCACTGATAATAGATCTCTTTATTAACACTGACGGAGGCTCATTATCTATAAATACAGGCGGGAGCCACTAATAAATCATTTCTCATGGCCCTGATAGAGCTCCAACCACAAGGCATTAAAGCATCATGAATGCTAACCACACATTGGCAGACGAGCTTTCAGTGAGAGTGTTTGTGAGGCAAACTCCACACTTTGGCAGCCGCTGTGATGGGGCTCGAACCAGGCTTTTGATTATAATAGCATGTTGTCTTTCAGCTTCCCATTTCGGCAGCCTTTAAATTATAGTGTCTCCACGGGCTGCGCAAAGGTTCTGGTGGTGGGATAGAAGTCAGAAGTGGAAATGCATTTCTACATGTGAGGACGGTATGGGTGCGATTAAAGAAGTGCTGAATAACTCTTTTTTTTCTGTGGAAGTCGATATTCAGCAGAACAGTAGCAGCATTAATTATTTTCCCAGCTTCCACAGTGGCGTCAAAAGCACTCATTTGCAGTGGATTTATATTTTCACACAATGGCCACATTGGTGAGGACACTTTTTAAGGGCAACAGACAGAGCTGGGTTCAACAACACCAGGGAACATATAACATCTGATAAATACTTCAAACCATATATTGATTTGTAGCCTTTGAGAAAACCAAAATATAAGTAAGCCTTAGAGTAGCTTTCAACAACTTTTTTATTGCTTTATTGTTATTTATTTTTTCATTTATTATGAAGTGATAGGTACATGTAGTTTCTTATCATTTAATAGGTAACAACTCTTTATTATATCGGTTAACCTGGATGGGTTTGGTGGGTATTACCAGACAACAGAGAGGGGCGTTGATATAATTATAATTCAAAATGGCATACACTGTAAAGCCTTGGAGATACAAATAGTTTTTATTGACTAATTTATATTCAGCACCATGTCTGAACTGCCACGACAGCCATTGTGTCACTTTAACAACTCTGAATCAAATCATAACACTTTGAACTGTTGGTGTAATTTTGTAACACACTGATTTCTACTTCCTAAGCTCTCTGCTTTGGAAACAAAATAGGACATGTAAGAAAGACTGGTGACAACTAATAGATGAGAATTTTCTTTTACTATTCATGACCTAAACTGTATGAACCATATCTGAGTGATTGAAGGCTCTAAAACCCTCTGCATTCCTTTTAGATTAACAGTAGTTTCTCTTTTCATTGTTCACCAAAAAGTCAAAATGAGCCAAGCCGCCAGACTCTGACAGTTTGACCTTCCTTAGAGGTCACTTCTGATCCAACAGCAGTCCATTTAGACCTGGATATCCCATCAGAGGGCTGTCCTGGCCCGTCCTGCAGATACACAGAAATGAAAGGTCGGATTAGATCCTGCTGCTGCAAGTATTCAACTTTTGCCCCGCCCGTCCCATCCCCAGCCAGTGGCCCCTCTCCTCTCTCAGAGCTGTGATTGACATGTGAATTACAGTGTGTGGTGATGATAATAAGAGTGCTAACTGGGGCCAGGCCTGCTGCTTCCAGCCAGCAGCCGAGCCCAGCTGGCACGGCCTGAAAGACTCGCACTGCCACCACGCGAAGAGGCAAATAAAAATGACAAGCTAACTGTTAAAGAACTGCTGATTTTTCACATGTTGTTTTAAAATCTTTTGTGGCCATGCCAGATTTTTTCATCTCCTCAATCTCAGTCAGTCTTTTTGCCCCTGACCACATCCAGATATATGAAACCCATCATTTATCAGAGCAATCTAAAAATAATTCCTCTGGGTTGAGGCCAGGCTTTGATAAAAAATATTTGTGTTCAAAACGATTGGGCTCAGTCGGACAAAAACTCACAGAGACGTGTGTGACTCCCACCGCAAAAACTCACAAAAACATAGATTTCCCTTTGGATAATTACTACTTCCTCTAACCAGGCATGTTAACAACAACCATTTGAAATGTCAACACGTTTGCAACCTAAGCCAAATCCCAAAAAATATTGCTTTTGGATCACTATTGTTCACTTTTTTACCATGCAGAGACATAAAAAGAGGTCTTTAAAACAAAGTCGGCTGACAACAGCAAAAAAAGAGAGAAACGGCTGAGTATACATTGTAGTATATTATCAGCTAATAATAAGCAGGCCTTTATTGCATAAAGCTAAATACTTATTCAGTGGATATATGTCACAAAAGCAAAAACTGTTATCTTTAAACCTTTGTGACATCCCCAAACTGCTTCTTCTCCTAGCCTTTTGGTTTGAACAGGTCACACTGAACGAGACAAACACTGCCTGTTCTATAGTTAAATATAATATATAGGATCAGGATCCAGCCCTTATAATACATCCATGCTTACAAAAAAGGTTAAAACAAAGGCATCTGGACTTAGTTTTCAAGGTAAAGATGCTTCATTACTCATCCGAGGAACTTTATTAATTTTGAGTTCAAATGGTACGAGAGCTGAGCTTATCTCTAGAGGGAGGGTTTAAACCTGAAACTAACTCTGATTGGACCGGGCTTTTAGTTTAGGAATAAAACCTACGTCCAGATGCTTGTGTTTTAACCTTTTCTTTAAGTTATCCTGGATGACTGAGAACCTCCACAGACATCCATGATTACATTAAACCTATGTCACTGTGTGAATAACATCCATTAATGACCATTGTGTTAAGATTTACTATGAATAATAATAACTGTGTTGGAGAGCAGCGATAACACTCTGCGTTCATGCTGTAGTATGTAATGTACTGAATTTCTATTCAGAGTCAGGGAGTGGTGCTGGTGATGAGTGCACTCAAACAATGACAGCTTCGAGCAAGAAACTGAGAGTTAGTCAACTTGGAGTATCTGTCAAAACATGCGTGCACGGTCAATAATTTTGAAGCAGGACCATTTTTCAAAAGTGAAAATATTTATGGTGCTGCTTCAAACCAAATCCCAAAGTGCTTTGTGTTGGATTTCTGTTTTAAACAATCTTTCAGTCCATCATCATGTCCAAGTTACACATTATAGCATTAGATAATTACACTCAGCGGATTAGTTTCCCACCTCTTGACATCTTTCAATCCTTTCAGAGAGTTTTTCGGAAATCTGCCCAAATCACAGCAGACCCCCGTGCCCTGTTCAGTGCTTGGCAGTCCTGCTCGTCTGGGCCGTCAGTCTCAGAAAACTCACAGACACAGAAGAACGAGGAGGGAGTCGATACCCACACAGGAACAATCTGACTCTCATTATCAATTAGGCCTGTTTTTGTTTCTCTTTACCACAGCCATTAACCGCACTGTTACTGGCAGTCAAAGACACAGGCCGCAAAAAAGGACAGTAATTTTCATCAAACAAATTAACTCTCCAAACAAGTGAGATGAATAGGCTGTGAATGTATCGTGGGATTAACAGTGGGCCCCAGGAAAACACTGGGAGATGTATTGGACTTTAATAGCAAAAAGGAGGGTGATAAGCTAAAAGACTTAGTGGAGAAGATAATTCACAACACACTCGTGGTGAGAGGAAAAGGCTGCGTGTTGGCACTGCCCACATATCGTGATCTCTGAAGCTTGGATGCCATGCCACATGAACCATTAAATCTTCCTCCGCTGTGGGCAGCTGGAATGAGGTAGGAACAGGACCCATGCCCAGGGTTTACAAGTCCAGAGGAAAGAGAAAGGCAAACACAAGGTCAATCAAACAACTTCAGATACATTTTCCTACTTTTAATCTTTTATATTCTAACAAATTGAGTTATCTACTAATGATGAGAACAAGGAACTGTCTTCTAGAGGTGAGATCCCTGCTGGGACACAGACAGCTGTATGTGGAGCCTCAAAGAAGGCGACTGAGGGGATTATTTAGAGCAGATGGGACATCCACTTTGGACTTGATGACGTGTCGGAGTCAAAAGAATTTGTCACTCTATAATCAGTCATGCTTGAAGGGTTGATCCCATTCTCTTGAGTCTTATATGTCTTATTGTCGTTCGACTTGTGTGTGGTCTTCAGCGTGATTGTTCTTGTTATTACTTCTTGCTATAATTTCTTTTTTAAATAAATAAAACCAAAAATAATTCATTTTTGGGAAACCCTGATTGCCCTTCTTTACTCCACATTAGTAAACCAGTTGATGATTGTTCTTTGGTTAATTAGATGACAGGACATGTAGTACTTTCAGAACTTTATCTCTTTATGTGCCGGTTTTGGTCTTGACAGTGTCTCGGCCTTGACTCGGTCTCAGTCCCTAAAAGTTCTGGTGTCTCTCCAGTTGAACTCAGAGAACACAAAGTATATTTTTAGAGTAACTTGGTGGTCATACACTTCCACGGTGTCTATTTAAGACACTCTACAAATTACTTCATAAAGTGCACAATTAGCATTAAGTTGTCTTAGTAAAGAGCTGCATGTTAGCTTTTCTTCATGTCAAAGCCCAAAACTCACTTTCTATTAGTTCTCCAGTCTCCTAAGTGTGCATAGCGACCTATATTCAAACACTCTGTGTGTGTCACAGAGAAAAGGGTTGGTTAAAGTTTGACGTTTGGCAGTGACTGGGCATCCGCTGCAGCAGCACAAGCCCAGAATATCCTCTCTCACACACATACACATATATAACTCACTAACTGCTTGGCATCAGGATTGAGCCTAAAACAAACCATGAGGGGCCCGTCACATCCACTAACACTGAGCGGCCGACAGACAGGTCTGTTTATAAACACGTGGACACGTACAGTATATAGTCAGATGCCTTAGTCCAACTCTGAGGCTGGACATAATTATTCTTTGGGCACAACACCAGCCACAGCCTCTTGAACAAAAGCACACAAATTCAGTCACACTGAATAAACAATGCATTCAAACTAATTTTATTCTTGAAGCCAGAGTTTACAGCAAACAGCAAGTTTATGTGTGGCATTGGAAATTAGGTAACATTACTGCTAGAGTACACACTAAGAGCTGCATTGTGTAACAGTGTGTTGTACAGTTGAACAAAGTAACACATTGGTCAAAACTACATTTCCAATATTGCACACTCGGCGCCACATAACATGGTTACGTTTGCCTGCGTTGGAAAATTAGACATTTAAGGCTGGAAGTGATTTCAGTTACTTCCTGTTTCTGTTCCTACATCTGCCCAAAGCAGACAAACCAAGCCCCGAGCAGACAAACAGAGCACTTGCATGATGATTCTTGCATACAGAACAAGTGTTTGAAATATTTTAAATTAACTTTGTTTTTAAATTTCAGAAGTGAGCACATTAACAGACCTTTTCAGGAGACTGTGTGGTTCTTGCCTAACTCTTTGTCTTCCAAAAAATCTACTTCAGAAACAAAATGCTCACTTGCTTTTGTAGTTTATGACAAGTGCAATATTTAATCAATAGCCAATCAATGTTATTTACTTCAGTCGTCTTAATGGTATGACTCTGAAAAAAATGTTTGATCTCAGTTAAGTATTTAACAAATTACTTATATAGTAATTTATAGATACATTTCCATTTTACATTTTTGGAGCTGAAATACTTCAATAATCATAATTTCTTTGGGTTTTTGCACCAGATGGCGTTGAAATTCAGCCCAAGTGTTATTCTTAATGTGTGGTGAAAAAAAAACACACACATTGTGACTTACTAATTCAGTCAAACCTTACATTTCATGACTAAACACCAATAGACCAAGTCTCAATTACAAAACAGTTATTGGCAAACTCTTATTAATGAGACCAATCACAAACGCCTGCAAGGCCTAAGGCGCTAAAATGAGCCTAATTGCAGCTGGTTGTCATCATCACACTTCCGCGTTTAATGGAAACCTGAAGCCCGTCTCTAAATTGGATTTAAGCGCGTTGCTTCCTTTCTGTATTGGTTCTAATAACAGGAAACATGTGTGGCAAACAAAACATGGCCGACTGCGGACAATGCAGCTTTGCACTGAATTAAGAGAGATCATTGGAGAAGGAGCTTCCTGTTTGGTCGAGGAGACGTCATCACATGACGAACATCCCATAATGCAATGATGATTTATGAGCTGAGAGCTGAAGACAAGTAAAGTGATCCCTGACTTTAGTGAAAGATATTTCTGAAGCTAGATCTTTTCCTGTGCCATCTATTTATGACAATAATTGCTTGGAACTAGGGCTGCAGTCATGGGCTTTATATACTGCTGCAGAGAAAGTATACTGTGTCGTTCTGACTGATGGGTTTGAACAAGGTTTAGTCCTGGTGTAGTACTTATTGTCATCTTGATCTTTCCTTTTTCAGTATAGTCAGTTAGTTTAGTCAGTTCTGGTTATGTTCTTGTTTACGAGTCATGAGTGGCCTGTGCTCAATCTTTGTTTAGTGCTGGATTTAGTGCTGGATTTAGTATTGGATTTAATGCTGGATTTAGTGCTGGATTTAATGCTGGATTTAGTGCTGGATTTAATGCTGGATTTAGTCCTGGACTGGGCTGATTTTCTGTGGTTTGTTTCTAAGTTTGTAATCTTTGTCCTGTGGTTAGTCCTGGTCTAATCTTAAATTGTAATGTAATTTAAATTTAGATCTAAAGTGATCTAGTCTTTTTAAATTCTGATTGACTAGTTTAGTCCAGGTTTTAGATCTGGTTTATTCTTTATTGGGGGTTGTTATTTATTCCAGGAATTAGTCTTTTTATTTATTTCCGCTTTAGTTAGTTCTAGTATCCACGTTTAATCCAAGTTTAATCCTGAATAAAGTTGTGCCAAGTCCCATATTCTTAGTCCAGGTTTAACCTAGGTGTTGTCCTGGTTTTAGTCATGTTCTGGTATAATCTTGGTGTAGTCTAGTGGTTAGTCCTGGTTTAATCCTAGTTCATCCAACATTTAATACCATTTGGGTTTCCTTGGTTTACTTCTGGTTTCATCACAGTTTAGTCCTGGTTACATTCTTGTTCCAAACAATTTTCCCAGGATGCACTGTGGTCTCCTATAGTTAAAGACAGGACAAGTTAGGACTTGGATAAACATAAATCTCTTCCTGGTCCTCAGTGTGGTCCTGATGACAGGGAACATGTGAGTCCGCTTGGTCATAGTTCTCCATTTCCCGCTGTTTGCAGAGATTTCCATCACCAACCAAACCAAGCGTCGCATAAACACAAAACCTCATTTGTTTTCTCCTCAGACCAATTATATCATGTGATTAAATACATTTTAAATAGAGCCTCTATTTGTGTAAAGCGGATCTATTTCATGTCAAGGAGTAATGTAATAATCCCGAGCTGTCATTACGGTCCGGTCGCTCCATCTGATGTGAGCGCTTATGAGAACCAGACAGGACACTGCACTTCTACATGAGAGGGCTTTAAAGGGAAAGCCTCCAAATTAATATAGGAAATGTAAGCTTCAACACACGCAGCGGCTTGCATTGAGATATTTCACATTGCACATGGTCTGAATTAACAAACTTAAATATTTGGGCCTCGACTGTGCTCCCAGTGCAGTGAAATGTTCCCTCTATTTATCTATGGGCCGTCTAAAAGGAGGGAAGGAACATGAACAAACCACGCAGGTCAATTAAACAGCTTCCTGAAAAAAAAAAAGACTCAAAATAGTAAGTTCTTTGCAAAATGTAAACATTAAGGGCTTAAATCTAGTTTATCACTTCATCTGATTTTGACTGTTTTGACGTTTTGATATTATTTTAGAATGGAATTTTATTTGGTAAATCAAATTGAGCTGCATTAAATTAGGAAATTATATGTCAAAAATCTACTTTACCTACTAACTGGGAGGGCCTGCAGCACCACTGAGGACAAGAGCAAGACTATTCTCAGATCTCTCAACGTCACAAGTTGTCATCTACATATTACGAGTACAATTATACAGTTTTTTGTAAAAACACTGTTACTATTGATTCATAACACAAATTAGAAGATCAAAAATGATAATAGATACAGAATAAACATAGAGTAGAAATAAAACTAAATCAATGTCTTTAACTGGAACTAGTCACAAGTAAAGTTTCAGGAAGTTTCAGTCTGGTTGAAGACTGGCAAACAAAACCATTTAAATGAGACTAATGTATTCAATTTGATAATGTGTATAAACAGCACATGAACAACACAAAAGATCTTGATTCCAAAGACAAAACACTTTGGGTTAAACATCACCAAAATGGCTCAGGGGACACTATATTATTTATTTAAAATATTCTCTTAAATATGTAAGTAATATTTCAGACAAAGGTGTGATCCAAATAATATCTATCATATCTATCAAATAAAACATGAGCCAACTTCACACAATGTACAAAAGTCACTCAAAATAATCAGCAGAAATGCAACATATATTTTCTACTTTTGGTATTAGTTTGGGATTCTGTTGTGTAAGGGGCATGTTTATCTATGTATAAAGGTGGGCAGTTTTTTGGCCTGCTTGTCTAAATGCAGCACTAAACTGACAGTCTGTCAATCTTTAAAACATGTGCAGGTGCTCAAGGGGTCAGCTTTATCTCCCACCTGCCCTTGTTTTCTTTAACTAACAATTTACACAATGAAATATAAGGTACTTTATTATTAAGTTTTGTTTACAGTATTTCCAGTTCGTAAACATACTTCAAACCCCAGATGAAGGTGACATCTGCAGCAGCGAAGGCCCATGTGGAGGAATGCACCGCTCACTCCCCTCCCTCCCCGTGACGCGCAGTGCAAAACAAGCGCTGCCACAGGCTACACACACACAGACATGGACTCACACTGTGAGAGGGGAATGTTTTAGTGAAGAGGAGGAGAGGCGTGCCAACAATCAGGGCTCTGGGTGAATAGGACGAAGGCGCGCGTCTTGGGAAACACATGGAAGCGCACAGGATCAATTACTCCACAGCGAGAAAACAGGGACTGCCGCTGCTCCCTGTCCCGCTCTGAACCAAACAGGACTCAGAAGCGGATAGAGCGGATTGCGAGGAAAGATGCAGGGCCTGAGCTCGCGAGCGCACGCCTTCTCTGTGGAGGCGCTCGTGGGGAAGCCCTGTAAAAGAGTCAAAGTGGATGAACATGATTCAAGTTCAACCGAAGACACCGGCAGCGACTCGAGCCTCATCAGCGCCGGTGAGGACACTTAGGATGAACTTTGCATTTTACGCCTATAACAAGAAACCACACAAATATAAATGTAGCAAATGTGGATTTTTCCAGATCAAGAGGTATAATGTAACTCATCACACTTTAAAACCAAAACTGATTACAAGCTAATGAACTGATAAACTGACATTTTTGTTGCACTTAAATCTAGATTTTCAAGCCTTTATGCTCACTTTGGATATTTTAAGAGGAGAGAAATGTTCTGTGGCGATTCTAATGGTCACAATGTGTAGGCAATTATTTTTCACATTTTATCAAGGTTCGCCAGACTCAGCATCTTACGAACGCAAAAAAATATTTGTTAAAAATGGCACACCAATTCTAAAATTCAAATAACAAAACTTTCTGCATTTTAAAGATAAAGGAAATCTTAAAATGAAAAACACTGTCACCTCACCTTTATTTGCTTCATTTGATTTTGATTTGTGACTTCTGTTGCTCGTTTAAGGCCTGCACGAGTCTCCAGTGCGTCACGTGAAGAAGTCACCTCCAGCCACGCGCAGGCCAGAGGACACGTGCTGCGACACGGACAGAGTCAGTGTCAGGTCTAAGAACAGGACAGAGGTGGACCGCGCGCCGGACAGAGAGGTGCGCGTGGAGCTGCAGGGGTCCGAGCTCTGGAGGCGCTTTTATGAGATCGGGACAGAGATGATCATCACTAAAGCGGGCAGGTACTGAGTCAATGGTGGATCACAAACTAAAAGACGTTTATAAATCAGTTGCAAAAATGTGTCATGCGTATTTCAGGCTTTGATATTCAGAAATACATTTTTTTTGTCTGACGCAAGAGTCCAGTGTGCAATATTTTGTGAGAACATTTAACGGTGAAGACAATTTGCGTAAAAATAAAACGTTTTTACGTATGCGTTCTCTGATTTGATTGCAGAAATGTATTTCTATGTATTTATGGATGCGTTTCTTTTAAAGCAATCAGTTTTTGTCTTATCTTTATTTGCGCATTATTGAGTATTGGGCCAAAGATGGGCCTTTTACGCACTCCCTGTGTGCATGAAGGGCTTTACGCTCCATGTTTGTAATAATAATAAACATTTAATACATTGAATAAAAAGACTATTGTCCATCTTACCTTTTCCTCAACAACAAAAACACTATCAAACTAACATTTCACTGCAAACAAATTCCATTTAATGTGTCATGAACAAGTCCAGTAAGTAACCATTTGCCACAACCATGTTTTTTTCTTTAAAATTACTTATTGGGTTTTAGCGACTCACTGAAACTTGGGATACGTTTGATAAATTACCGACAACAAGTGCCATAAATCTAGGCCCCTGGAGCTCAATGAACTTTCCTCTGATGCCCCACAATTTTTATTAAAAAATATTAAAGCAGAATAGTTCAAAAGACTTCATTTTAATAAAACAAATTAGTAGTGTTTAAGACCGTTGCCTTTTCTGTGAACAGGAGGATGTTTCCCTCAGTGCGCGTCAAAGTGCGCAACTTGGATCCATGTCAGCAGTACTATGTTGCGATGGACGTCATGCCCGTAGACTCCAAACGCTACAGGTACAATGCTGTAGTTTTAACAGGTAAAAAAAATAGAAATACATGTGCTTGTATTTGATGACTGTATCTTTCAGGTACGTTTACCACAGCTCGCAGTGGATGGTGGCGGGAAACACAGACCACTCGTGCATCTCTCCCAGACTGTACGTGCACCCGGACTCTCCGTGCGCGGGAGAGACGTGGATGCGTCAAGTCATCAGCTTTGACCGCGTAAAACTCACAAACAACGAGATGGACGACAAGGGACATGTACGTGACACTACTGCACATGAGCGGCTTTGTTTGACTTCTTAAACTTATTGAGACTGGTGAAATAGTGAAATAAGTCTCGTTTGTCACGAGGATCCTTAATGTTTTTGCGTTTTGAGAGGTCAAAATGTGGGCTGAGTGTATCTGTGGGTATGTATCTAGAGTGTGTTTAAGCTTAGAGAGCTGTGATCCAACACAAAGTAAAGTTTTTGTTTAGTTGGATTGTTTTACATTCTTTATATTTTGAGAGGCCTAGTTTGAAGGAGCTGCCCAGTCAGAATTGAACTACACTGACAGTTCTAGTCCTGGTTCAGTTGCAGAGTTACACATTTATCCATCTCTGTTCAAACACTGGACCGTTCCCCAGAAGACAAAGCCACGGGATAAGGAAGTGGAAATCCTCCTCTGGTTCTAAACTTCCTGTGAAGGTTCAGTGATGTGCAGATGTGACAGATGTGGTCACTGGAACGGCTGCACGGGGCTTTGACTTGATCCTAGTGTTTATACAACCACACATGAATTTACTCCATAATGTCTCTATTTGAATTTGAGGAATAAGAAATCCCTGAGGCCAGTGCAGCGGCTTGTTTGAAAAACTTTCTGTCTGAATGTGTCGATTGTCTGTGGCATATTGACATGAGATTTGACTCTTGAATAATATTTTTTTTACTTTTTTATGTGGGTTAAACCATTTTTAAAGCAGTTTGCAATCATAATTACCCTATGATCTACAATATTGTGGTAAATCCCTTACAATTAACTGTATCTGTATCAGAAACTGTTTCTCTTCGCATTTGAATTTTGGCAACTTTAACAATTGTAGAATACATTTTTGACATTTATTGGATTTTAATTGTATTGAAGTTCCATCTGGTTTGGTATTTTTCAGTTCACAGTTCAGTTCAGCAAACTGTTCAACCCAATAGTAATAAAATTTATATAAACCACTATTTGCATTGCATATAGGCACTTATGTAATTTAAATGTATAGTAAAAAAAAGACCATGTAGATATATTTTAATATGGCCCATACTAAGAAACAAAAAAACAAAAACATTTCCTTACTATACGTTATGTATATTTTAAAAAATGTGAAATAGCCATTAACTGAAAATCCATAATTACAAAAGCAAAAATATTGCATATTCAAAAACATTCTTCATGAGTGATATAAAAGAGATCTCGATTGTGTGAATATTAATTTTAAATAAATTGTAATTTAAATATTTTTGTAAAAACGCTCACACAATAAGATATTTACAATGTATTTTCAGTGCTTCTGCTTTGCTAAAATATTTATTGTAATGTGTAATATATAAAATCTTGCCATTTTGTCTCCATTAAGATCATTCTGCAGTCCATGCATAAATACAAGCCACGTGTGCACATCATCCGACATGATCCTCGTATGGACCTGTCCCAGATCCAGTCTCTGCCTGCTGAAGGGGTGCACAGCTTCTCCTTCCCCGAAACTGAGTTCACCACAGTCACAGCGTACCAGAACCAGCAGGTAACACCCACACCTGAGCTGCTTTTTGAAGAGAAAAAAATAGATGTGCTATTTAGTTTTTAATTTGTTGCCCAGAGACAAGATTCAGATCCAGCCTTTTTCAGTGTGTTTAACAATATTATATTCAGTATAAACACAAATCTGATATAACAGGAAATTATTTGCTTCAACACCAGATGGCAGTATTTTATGAAAAAAGTAAATATCATCAACCCAGCAGAGTGCAGGACTCTGAATTACAATGACTGTGCTTTGGTGTGTTTAAAATCAGGTTTTAAAAAAAGCAAGTAACTCTTTTAGTCTGACGGGAATTGCAATAATTCAGATTTCTCTTTTCTGAAGCAACAGTGTGAGCTTAGCCAAGGTGAAGTCAGACCTAGCACTTGGCACATTTGTAACAGTGCTGACAGAATGTAATAAAATTAATCAAAACAACTGCATGCATTACTAACCAAGACAGTGTTGCTGGCTAACATTTGTCAGCAGTTTTGGTTCCCATGTGAAAAAGTATAAAAGAAAAACAGCTATCACAGCATTCATTTGTTCTTCAGCTGTGCTCTGTTCTGAGTTAAAAAGTGTCAGACTCAGAAGGAGTATTTATGTTGATATTTCCCGACTTTGAAATTACTGCTACAAACAAATCATGTTCAATGATAGCCCTTTTTTTTTAACTAAGGCTAATTACTATGTGAATGTTACACGAGCAGAGCACTGTGGAATCAATAGTTTGCTTCCCTTTTGTTAACTCGAACAAAGACAAGAGTCCGATGAACCAACCTACTCGAGCTTTGAGCGTAGCTGGACTAAACTGTACATATAAATGTAATGACTGTGGGAATTCGTTCTGGGGATATCTGTCCTTTCCCTCTAATGATGAGACATGCTAGTTGGCCCCTAGACTTTAGTAGCTCATGACAAATTGAATAACAGTCCTCCCAGGACAGCTCTTACTCAGTCCTATGTTGATATCTTTGTAATTCAAAACATTGACCTATAAGCATAATGTCAAGACTGTTCGTCCGAGACACTACTATCATATTTCACAGCATTTTTAGTAAAAGTCTTGTGAATATTACTTTGCTGGGAACAAACTCACACTTGGTACTGTGCGGATTTTCTGGTTCAAGAAGGTGTGAGTTCCTATGACCTCTCTATTGGCTACAATTTCTAAAGTAACAGAGCCGTCCTCGGGGGGCTCCCAGCTCTTTTCATCAGGCTTCATTTTACAATCAGCACATGTATTATTACAGAAACTCAATAATGGGCTGCTAGACTCCACAGCTATTAAAACACCAAATAAAACTGAATGACCCGAGCCCTTTCTCCAGAATCCCTGTTTGACATGGCTGGTCGCCCCGGGTGTTGCTGAGATGTGAAGTCCCCGCGGGCGAGCACTGCCACTCTCCGCACTGTCGTAAAGTTGAGCTCATTGTTGGCTTAACACGTCACACGTCCCACTCCTAACTCATGTATGTTTCTTTGTCCCGGGCCAGATCACCAAGCTGAAGATCGACAGGAACCCATTTGCCAAGGGCTTTAGAGATCCTGGAAGGAATAGGTACGACGGCTACACTTGTCCACAAAACACTTGGCTAAAGCGCCCCTGAGACTTTAGGTTTAACCACTGAAACTGAACACCAAATAAAACCTCCAAGTGAGGTCGCACAGTGTTGGGCAGAATTTCACACCTCTCAGTACCAATATTTAAATACCAGTAATAACATTTCGAGTGCTGCTAAATCCCACTGTATTTACACGACACTGTGCTTGTGTGAACAGGGGGGTGTTGGATGGTTTTTTGGAATCTTATCCCTGGAGGGGCCCCCTCAGTTTGGACCTGAAGCCATTGACTTTGCAGCTACAAGGTATTGAACTTGTACTATTCTTATGGTCAATGCTGTAATCTAACTCTATTCTACAACATCCAATACATTTGATGTATTTTTAGTTTTGGACATAGAGTATATAATTAATGTAATAGATGTTATATGTGGACCTACAAAATATAAAAACATTTTTTAATTCAATATGTAAAATGCATGACATGTAAAAAGGAAAGTATTAGTAACTATTTAAATGATATAATGTAATAAACATTTCCATTATAGCTAAAAACATGTGTTAATTTATGTCTATTAACATGCTCTGTCCCAACCAAATCAATTATTATTATGATTTTCAAGATTGTAAAATATTTTAAAAAGTTAGATGTCAAAGGTCATGTAGTTTTAATCTGTACCTAATGTATTCAACACTCATTATGACCTTAAACATTTATTTACTGTATCTTCCATCAGGGGGCGTAAGTTTGACAAACAGCTGTGTCTCTCCTCTGAAAAATCTTCTCCCGTTCTCCTCATCTTCACCTCTTCACCCGTTCTCCATGTCAGCATTTTCCTGCCGGGACGTCACTCTCCAATCTCTGGCTTTACCCCTCTACGCTAAGACCCCTAACACGACGTCTCCCACCTCAGCACTTCCCGTCAGAACCTTCTCCTCTCTGGGACCAGACCGAATACTTCCCCCTCTGCCTCCTCTGACAGACCTGCCTCTCCTGTCCGCTCTCCAGGGAAAGAAGCCCTCTCACTGTAGAGACCCGAGTGTTACAGGAAGTGCCCCATACCTCGTCCCATTCCCAAACCCCTTAAACTCTCAGGGCTCTTCTCTGTTTCCCCATCTTTCTGACGCCATGGGACCCTATTGTCTTTACCGTTACAGTTTCCCCCTAAGCCCCCCACTCTCGTCCATTTCCCGGCAAAACAAACTGGCAGAGGACTCCGCGGACAGTGTGCTACGCCAGTCCCCATGGCACCCCACCACCGACCACTGCCTCTGACAGCTGGACCGCACTCACGGGCTCCGGCCCATTGACAGTCCTGAGCCAGGCGCTTGTTTAAAACTCACTAAAGCCAAACAGAAAGGACTGTATCGCTGGAGAACTCTGCCTCCATGACTAGTGTTGGATTTACCACCACAATAAACTGAACCAAGGCAGATGTACATTTCTATTGGAGTCTTTTGTTGCCTTGTGGTTTTACCAAAGAGCATCAGCAATAGGAGGTATGTAATATTCTGATGTTTAATGACCATATGACTGTGTTCAAGTGTTTACCCCGCTGAGAAACAACTTTACTCATTAGACTGTTTGAATATATTGTCATTGTCACTTTTAAAACTCTACCATA
>JALDNG010000003.1:8482500-8660000 GCA_024349245.1 Neodontobutis hainanensis | reverse complement strand
CTGTAAAGTTGAAAGTGAAACCAGCTGCGGATGAAATTGAATTACACTGAGTGAGTAATGTGAAAAGCAAGGCCAGTTTAACAGTTATTAAGCAGCCTCCCACTGATCAGAGGCACACACTAGGAACAAATGCCTCCAAGAATACCTTTCCTGCAGAAGTAAAGAGTAAAGAACAGGCAGCAGGATCGGCATTAACACACACTGATAAATAGAATATTACATCCTATTACAGGGGAAATGTAGGGGCTTAAAGTTTACATATCATTTTTCATTTATTGTAGATGTTTTTTCTTCAGGTACCTCATGTGCTTTTTACTAAGTTTTTACTAAGTTCTTCATACTGTATCCTACGTTTGTAGCACCAGGTCCGGCTAGTTTTAGACCAAATCAATTACATAGCCCTGAGAGCCCTAAGCAGATTGTTCAATACATATAAAAAAATATGCTTTATATATTATAACACCTGATCTTACTTACTTACTCTTAACTGTACCATAATAATACTACTAGTGTAAAGGAGTTTGTATTCTTGTCATTTTGATTGTAAACTTTCCACTTTGACTGTAGCCTTGAGCTCTAAAATCCTAAAGTTTTCCAGAGAGTGCGGGTCCTCCTGGTCTGAACAGACTCCTGTGCTGCCAAACAGTGGTAGATCACACAGTGTTGACAGCAGCAGGGACCTCTGTTTACGCTGCTCTGTGAGTCCAGGAGAGTGTTTAGAGGGAGGTCACAGGGCACCGCAGAGGCATGTGCTCCCCACCAACAGGACCGAGGCGCACCTCAGCACAGCTTTAACATGTGGCCTGGCACCTGGTCTCTGTGTCTGTTTTCCATCTGCATCGTACATTCTTGCCATTCACAAGGTGTTAATGACCTGAACAGCTTTGAGAATGTTCTTCAAGCCATAAATCTTCATTTGTACTTTTAATATTTTTTATGAAGGGGAAGTCCTTGTGCAAAATGTTGCAAGTTGATATAAATTATTCAAACAGTGCATTGGCAACTTGAAAACTCCTTGTGTTGTTTCAACAAGACAGAAAATAGTACACGTAATGGGTATAAGGGGAACAATGGAAACACATTACAATATATATTTGATTGTCACATGAAAACATGAAGTACCCAGAGAAAACCCACCCGAGCACAGGGAGAACGCACAAACTCCACACAGAAAGGCCCTGCCCAGCCTGGGAGTCAAACTCAGGACCTTCTTGCCACAGTTATGTATTAAGTATAATTACTATAGAGGCGGTTAGTGCTCTTGTTCAGTGGAGTCTGCATGTCCTCCCTGGGTTACTGCCTCTCCCGAGTACACCAGCTCCCTCCCACCGTCCACAGACATGTGAATATGTGAATATCCAAAGTTAACAAATCCTCCACAGTCAGAAAAACATTCTCTAAACTGGGACCATCTGCAGACTACATGAAAGCCGCACAGTTTCAAGGAATATAATAATTTTATGAAAAATGCAACTCTATATTGTATGGTACATGAGATAAGCAAAGATAATACAATCATGTTGAAAATCCCTAACATGCAGCCGGAGCCATAATGTTGGAGTGCACTCAAATGCTTCAATGCTTGAGGAGGTTAAAGTTATGAATTGGTGGCTATTGTTCGGTCTGGTGTGGCTCTGTGTGTGAGGGAGCAGAGAGACTGGGTTGTCAGCACTTTGCTCATAATCAACAAACACAGCTCTAACCCTGACCTCGGCCGTCCATCATGTGGGGTCCCTCGGAACCTGAACACAATGTGAACTGGTTCAAATCCAGCAGACCCAAAGGGAATCAGCTACAGGTGCAACAATGAGGAAATGTTAATATGTGATAAACAGCGAGAGTCTAAGGCATTAGCTTTATTCAATTCATCGTCATAAATCAAGGCTTTTGGAAGAAGAGATGTGAGATATTCTTTTTCTTTTTGGCCCTATCTCTGACAGAGGGATAGATGGTTTTTACTTCTTTTTGCTTCCTGTATATGACAGGTTATCACTCCTGGAGCTGATATGGAGTATAAGAGCGAAGCAGGGGAGTGATTGAGAGAAAATGATGCTCCGTAGCTGATGTATCGAATGGCAGACGAAGAACAGGGGTGAGGCTGCGGGGCTAAAGGGCGAGAGTGATTTACCGTTGGCCTGTGCGCTCCTCTTGTCTTATCCGCACCCAGGTCCTTTTATGTGTCAGCCCAGGGTCAACCCGCCTGCTGCCCCAGATGGTGCTGTCTGTCTGGGGTTGCCCTCTACAGGATGTGTCCCTCTCACCCCCTCTGCCTCAGACCTGCGCTGCTTTAATTGATTTCAGGGGGAAGGCCCTATTTCTCTCTGTTTCCACACACACACATGGAGACAGCTCGCCAACAGCAAGTGCCCTTAGTGCACACACACACCTACACAAGGCTGGTGCTGGCCGCTGTCAACGCTAATTCAATTTGAGACGCAGGACTGTGACTAACAGCAGCCCTGCTGAGTGTTTTACCATATGCAGCACACACTCCACACACACACCCAAAACAAATTCCCTCAGACGGATGGGGACAAAAATATACTGTGATTCCAGAAGTACAAGTGGTATTAATATCCCGTTTTATTCATCAAGAGGTAGCATCCTGTCAACACTGCACTCACACATTATTAGCACCTTACTGTCACTGCCAGCCAGAGTTCAGCACTTCTTTTTTAAAGGGATCGAGGCTTTTAACAATGAGTATAGCATGTGTTTTAACTATTATTGCTTCAAAAAATGTTCCCAACACTTTTAGGTCAGGTTGGAATTTATGCGAGACAGATAATTGAATGCACCATGTGTTTGATTTCAGGTGATGACCAGGTGCACTTTGGGAATCATTGACAAACACACAAAAAAGTACGAAGAGTGAAGAGTCTCTGAACAGATTTGGTCCAGGCGGAATTTAAAACACATTTACATTTGTGTTTTTATTCAATCAATGAATTTTTCACAATATCTCTTTAACTATTGGCTGCTCATCTCTAAACTAACAAAGAGCCTGTAATACTCAAAGATATACAGTATTTTCAGCCAAAATTCCGGCCACAATGCATCACACGCCAGATTATTTTTTGTGCCGGTCCCATGCCCGGACTAATGGGTGAGAAGGTTGCATCAGAAAAAGCATCCGTTATAAAACCTAGACCAGACTAAATATGCAAACCATTAGATGATTTGCTGTGGTGACCCCTGAAAGGAGCAGCCAAAATTACTTTCTTGGAGTTGGACAGAAACAAACGAACTTTGTTCATCAAACTTTCAGAATGTGTAATCTTGTCGATTTTATGGAGTTTATTATCTTTTCAAAGATTTTGAACCTGATCAAATACAAATCACTGATGGTGCAACTGTTACAAACACTTCTGCTGTTGATGGACAACAAGGTTAATATTTGTATTTTATAGACGTAAATAAATGAGTAAAGTAAAGAATTGTGTGTATGTAATATGGGTGACTTAAAAATGCATTTACATTTAAAAATTAAGAACAAGATAATCTAAGGTACTTGAAGAAGTCAGAGTTTAACAATACCAAAAAAACATGTCCCAGAAAACCTTAAAGGTATACTTGCAGAACATTTTTTTCCTACTGGTTTCCTCTTTCTTATGAACCATGTTTATGCACCTTATGCACCAGAAAACAGAGGGCTGTATGTGAGGGAATATATAGACTTTCAGGTTGTTGTGTAAAAAACAGGACGATCCATTTGAAATAAAAAGACAGACATACAACCAATCAGAGAAACAAGGAATCACATGAAGCTTGTCCCATTTTAGATAAATGGGTACAAGATAATAAATGTGGTAATAAAAAAAAAAAAAGAAGAGAAAACTCATTGCATATTATTACAGCTCTGCAGAGTCTAAAATGAATGACAGCTGGAATATATTTAATTTAGCTCGTGATAACGCTTCTCACATGAAGTGAATCAAGTGATAAGCCATAATATAATAAATATAAAATATAATGATATTTGATCAACAAAATGGGGCACACATTAGGATAAAGTGTAGACACAAAGACCGCCACAATAAAGAGTAAATGACAGCGCTGCTCATGTCCATGTTTAGGGGTTGCACTAAGAGATATCGGGCCGCTGATGGGGTGAGATGAGGGTCAAGTGGAGAGGGGTTAACAGGCTGAGTACAGGGTTCGGGGTGTGAGCAGGACTCTGGTTAAATCTTAATGAAGCGTATGTTGGAAAAGGGATGGACGGGACCAGCTGGAGCGGTGTGTGTGATAGTAAAACTGATTAAAAGCAGCGTTAACACATCTGACTGGAAACTATGGTCAAGAGGTGAGTGGAAACTGTGGCGATTCGACACACAGCCGCCCGAGGAAAGCCCTGTGCATCAGCGATTGGTCACACATGTCCATCGATATCTGAGTAGAACCAATCAGCTCGGCTTCCTGTCTTTGACCTGACCCTTCACACGTGGTAATTGAATATTTCAAATAAAAGGCGGCGAGGGAAGAGAGGGGTAACAGCAGAGGGAACCTGATGGTGGAAAAACGTGTCAAAAATGGCAGCAATTAAATGGGATAATGTCTTGAATGTACTGTTAATGTTGTCTAATTATTCACAATATAAGAAAACATAACGACCCATGAGCACATACTTTATGTAATTTTTTTATAATAACACAATACAAATACCATCGCAAAAGACCATCAAAAGCATGCTTTCTGTTTTATTTTTTACTAATTGTGGCAATAAAGTGTCTGTAGATTATAAAAGACATATGTCCTTATTATTTGACAGCATCCGAGAATCTAATTCTTACACATCTTTATTTGAGGATTAATTTAATAAGTTTACAAAAGCAATCCTGGTATCAAAAGTTAAGAAGAGTTAAATGGATGTAGCATAATGGAAAAAACAATAATGAGGTTTTCTGCCCAGGAAACATACTTAGGGTTAAATGCACTCTTTAAACACCTAGTGCAAAAACAAAACTAAAGCATGTTCCTGCTCTGGACTGAAGACCCAGACTCATCTCCTGTGCATGAACCAAATCTCTTTTTACAATTAGCACATGTGACTCTCATCACCTCTCACTCTGCAGACTGCAGGTCCACCACAGGGACGGGACCCCAGACCACCAGATCTCTGTCTGTCATCGAGTCCCACTCCATGGGAGAAGGTGCTGACGGGACTTCAGGAGAGAGCCACTATGTATCATCACTCAGTGTCCACATATTGTACAATCCTGTCTCGGGTTTTAAAAAGAATAAGACTAGACTCTAAGGGGAGAGAGGACTACTGCCGGATAAAAAATTATTTTAACTCAAATTTCCCAAATACATTATCTGAATGAAAACAGATGGGATGTTTTTCAATTGATCAAACTCCTCCTAAGAAATGACTGACAGCTGTTATGTCATTTCCAAATGAAGCAGATAGTTAGATAGCTGAGGACTTTAAGATGTCCCATGTTCTCCACAGACAAGGCACCTATCATTAAAGAGTCTGGTAAAAGACAAAATAGAGTCAGTCTGGGCCCCTGATGATGATTGCGAATGTGGTAAATAGGCTGAATGCACGCTGATGATGATTAAGAAGGACGCAAAACAGGTCATAGGTGGCAGCGTGTCACTCCGGGAGCCTGCCGTCAGCGACAGGCCGCGGTTGTGTTGTAGAGACATTTGTGGAAAGCACCTGTAATGGCTCCCAGCTGAGCGTGCCCTGGCCCCTGGGACATGTTGAACTGTGTGTGTGTTTGAAATGAGGCACTGGCATGCGAGCGGCAGAAGACCGCTTCCTTTGCAGGTGACACCTTTGACCTTTCATCTGTTCTCTGTTGGAAACTGAGGAGGGGCTCGGCGGAAAAAACTAGAAGCCATACGCATACAGGGTGATGCATGTGTCAAAAAACTCAATAAATACAGTATGAATGACAAAAATGTGAAATATGTTAAAAGCTACTTCAGTGACAGTGTCTTTAGCGTGTAATCCAAATCTGAATTCATTTACCTGGAGGGAAACTGAATAATTTCCACAGTTTGTTTTGGTATTTGGTGCACTCACAAAAAAGAACATGTGTCACAATAACGCACCAGAGATAGTTAGGTAAATACATAATGTATAAAAAAATATGATGAAAAATTGAAATTTGCACAAATTGGATTTGTGCAAATGTATAATCACATTATTGCCATTGCACAGCAGCCATAAAGTGAGCGGTTATTATTTTAAAGTGTTTTTAGAGGCAGACTGGGAATTGTGTTTTGTGTGTTAAATATTAAAAATCATTTAAAAATGATTAATTGTTTAGTTTTACCCAGGCTGGTTCTGCTCAGCCTCAAATAAAGTGGAATCCTGATACAAAGTAAGACAAAGAATAGTACATACTTCCTGTATATAATAACTATATAATTGCTTTAAAAGAGAACCATACATTAATCTGTTGCTGGATGTTGAAGCTACTGTGAAACTTAAATGTGGTCCCACTCTGGCTGACAGTGCTCCCCTCTGAATGTCCTGAGTCTGCACTGAAACCACTTCCATGGAGAAAAAACCTCTTTCTTCTGTTTGTCTCTAGAATCTTATTGTATTGGTCACAACGCTCTTTGCCATAGAAAAGACGCCTTTACTATAAAATGAAATCTGCAACTATGGTAAATACACAACTTTCATTGTGGTTATTTACACACATTCTATACATGAGTTGTAGTGTCTATTATGGCAACCAGAAAAAAAAAAATATCATTACTCCAGAGTGAATTTAAATATCAAGCAGAGCAAAAATAGCATCAGTGTTACAGTAGGACTGTCAGTGTTGCACCTGAATGTTCACAGATAAAACCAGTCATGCATTTTGTCCCGAAGGAAGCTCGAATTTTAGTACAAAACTGAAAGAGAGATGGATCTCAAATGCAGTGTGACAGAGGCTGAATGTAAATGCAGTGTTATTATGAGTCAGGTATTGTATTGTATTGTGTCTTTTAAACACAAAAAACAGTAATAATGAATACATTTAAAAATGAGTGTACTTTCTTTGTTTTGGTTAAATTCCTTTTTCTGTAATCTTCTTTTATTCTCATGGTTTACCCACTGCCACCCCAACATAACATTAAGATCCACTTGATTGAAGGGTAACTTTTTTTTAACAGTACAACTTAATATTTAGTAGTGGCATATTTAAAATGGCTACCTGAGATGTGGTGTTTTTCCACACGTGTGTTCGTACCTCCGGAGTTTCAAATTAAGATCTTCTACCTCACTTTTTCCAAAAACCTTTAGTTCTTTTCACTCTATGGACGTCACCACATGCAACAAGGATTTAGATACCAACATTAAAATAATAATAATAATAATCATCATTTAAGACTCAGAAAATGAGAAGGAAAAGTCACATGTGCAGTTTCCTGATATTTCCACTAGGTGTCACTTTTACCTTTTCTTAACAGTTTCTCATATTGTACTCTGAAAAAGTTAACATTGACAGCATGTTATTTGCTATTTTTGATCTATCTAGTCAGGTTTTGAAGGTCCCTTATTGAATTTCTGACCATGACACCATGATATTTTCAACCTCTTTTATCTCACATTTTGGCATGTATCAGGATTGGCATTTTTATTGTAATAACTCCAGACACAGTTTATGTGGTACAAGCTCTTACAAACTTACCTTAAAGCAACACTATGTAACTCTTTAACCCCAAATTACAACAATATTAAATTCAATTGATGGTTTCTTGACATTAAAGCCCTCTTTTAAAGATAAATCTTACCAGAACACACTACATCAATGCAAATGTACATTACAACTAGGATATTTATTAATAGATAACAGTCCATTGTGAGTTTTGACACAGCATTTGTCTTTACTTAGTTTTTTGTTGGTATCCAGCCTAAAAAGTTACATACTTTTGCTTTAAATTACATCAACTCTGCCCCAAAATGTACTGCAAATGCCTTAAATGAGAAGATACAAAGAAGTTCTGAAGTTTTGGCTCTGATACAAAATGTTAATGGTGTATTTTTAGCTGTGTATCTTGCAGCCTCTTACCATTTCAATAACCCCCATTAAGCTCTCCTCCATTAAACGAAAGAATCTGAATAAATGAGTCACAAGAGGCTGTCACTATGAAATCAGCAGCTAACACCATCGCGTCTGAAGAGCATCTTTTGACATTATATAACACTGTCTTTTTGTTTGCTTGTCAGGCCCCTTTTCCCCTGACTTACTTTTACTAAGGACTAAAAGCACTGCACCAACCTCTTCGCCTTCAAAGATAATAAGTGATTGAGCTATTTGTAGGATTTCATATTTTAAATGTGTAATTATTTTCCTGACGTAGTAATACTTTTTTTGTCGCTATTACTACTCTTCTCATTTATTTTCTTCCACTTAGTCCCTTTAAGGGCTGAAGCCTATCCCAGCAGCTTTGGTATTAATAATAATGATAATAAACTTTATTTATAAAGCACCCTTCATAAAGGTAAAGCAATTTAGAAAGTGCTTTCCATAGACAGAAGACTTACGTATATAATTGAAACAATAAAAACAATACAGACAATAAAACCCCGCACGATAAGAGCCAGGTATGAGCAATGAAGTGAATATGGAGCCTAAAAAATAAAAACTATTTTAAAGACATTTTAAAAAGTTAGAGTGCTATCTTCTCTAATATCAGAGGGCAGTGTGTTCCATAGTGTAGGAGCGTAAATCCTAAAAGCAGCATCACCAATCTTTTCCCTATGTTTCTTGGAATTTCCAGCAGTCACACAGTCACTCTTTCATTCATTCACTAAACATACTTTAGATTTGCCAGTTGATCTACATTTGCACGTGTTTGGACAAAAGGAGGAAGCCAGATCCAGTTGTCCATACACTTTTGATCCATATAAATACAAATAAAAGCCAGCCATATGAGTTCAAACTCATCATGTACACTACCCATTTATCTCAAAACTATATCAAGAAACTAATAATTAAATCTAGCTTAAAAACAGTTAATGGAAAATGTCATTCTCTTAGATTGTTAGAGGCTGCAGGAAACAAAGGCTGGCTCAGAATCCTGAATAAGATTATGAACAGATGCAGTGAACTCTTCTGTGACTTACTTCCAATCCCACCGCTGTTTGTTGTGTTTTTTTGGGAACTGAACTTTACAGTAGGAAACAAGAGTGTTAAGTATCACCCACTTCCTTCTTCGTTTGAAATTAGTGCAAGATTTAATGCCACCGTTTTCCTGTCAGTCAAACTGTCAGCCTTGCATCTTTCCACTTTAAGTAGTACATATCCAGAGTGCTTCACATCATTAATAAAAGTATGGCTCAACGTGGTTTATTGTGCCTTGCAGTCTTTCAAATGAAATGAATACATTTTTACAACAACAACTCTTGATCATGATGGGTTTTAACACTGCTTATACCTGCTGCCCTCGGCAATAATATCGAATGTGCCCATCTTTTTCAAGCATTTTGTTGCGTTCCTTCTTAAACAATGCAAAAGGCAACAGGACATACCAATCTCAATCTGCTCTCATCTTCGGAGGCACTTGGGCGCCGTCGTCACACGGTCACGATTTTGCATGGCCACGTGCCCGCGCACACGTCATGAGCGTTGGAGAAGTGAAGTGAGGCGCGTGCCCGAGGTAGACAAGTTCCATCTCGGTCTAAAAATAGTTTGTTCCCGGTGTTGATACGTCGTGGTACACGTCTGGTGACGTCATTGGTGCTTTTTGTTGAAGGGGTAAATTGACCTTTTCTGCCGAGAGCCGTTCTCGTTCTACCTTAGCAGCTTTCATTCATGTTTCTCGCGCTATTTTTACGCACACACGATAATAACCGCAGCTCTTTTTAGTGCAGATACTACACAGGCAGTGTTTTATCCCACTGACTGCATATGGAGATATTTATACCGCCCCACAAAGCCAAAAGGCAGTTACTACCTAAACATTGAGCAAAAGGAAGTCAGTGAGGCTACTTCACATTGTCTTTTATGGCGTTGCTTTCAGCACTCAATGGGCTATAGATTTTGCAACGTGAGTAGTTCTCGAAGTGACCAGAAAGCGTGGTTAGTGCCCTTTTGCTTTTATTAAATTATAACTTATCTCGGCTGCGATGGAAACAAACCCTAATAGTAGAAGGTATCAAAGAAAAAGTAAACCCCAAATGTAAAATGGTGACAATGGTAATCCCTGGTTTTGTGAAAGACAAAGGAAAGGAGTTTGTGCATGTGTGCGTGGACTGGAGGCAGGGGGGCAGGGCTAGAGGGGGGGTTAAGGGCTGGGTCAAAGGGGGGGAGCAGCGTCGATGACTCATACTTGTTTTGTGCGTGGACACAGCCCTAAATATGATGCAGGGAAGGGAAATGTGACTGCACACAAAGCCCTGTCGACGATCGTACTAAAGGCAATTCTGTTTAAAGTTGGATTTGAAGACTACAAAAAGCAGTGGTCTCAAACAAGTCTCTCACAAGAGGTGTGTGCCTCTAGTCGCAGTTGAGACGTTAGGCTTTAAGGGACTGACAAAATAATTCCTTTGAAATGGGAGCAATAACTTCAGTAACTTACACAATATAAAGAATGTAGAAAATGTCAAAATGAAAGTAGCCTAAAACTTTTTGTCAGCCTTACCTTACGTTTAACCAAACTTTATTGTTGAATATTAGAACACTTACACTAACTGCAAGTTAAAATGGGTTATTTTCAACCAAATGACTGAAATTATAGACCGCATGATTTATTTACGTGTTTAACCTAAAAAGGCTTTCAAACTCCACACACACCTGGCACACGACTCTAAGATTGTGGGACTGTAAGGATAGTGGCAGTCGTTGCCAACTGGAATTACCCCTGACACCTGTTAACGCCCCCATCCCACCTACGCCACCAGGACACCCGGCTCTATCCGTTGTTGTGGCCGTCGCCTGCTGCGCGCACGCACAGTCACACACTCCCCAGTCATAAATGAATGACGGCAGGTCGCTATGGAAACTGCGTTACGCTCCGGGCGGCCGGAGGAGAGAAAACAAGAGCGAGAGGACTCTTTCCAGTCCTTATTTCAGCACCACGCGTCTCCCGGACAGCGCCCGGATGAGCTCGCGCTGCACACAGACAACTCGAGCACCGCGCACCAGCACCGCGTCAAACCGGAGTCGGTAGGGACTTCAAGAAACAAACAAACCCGCATCTGAAGCTTTGTGGACTCTCAACACTTGGTTCCGCAGTCCATTTAGGGGCAGTCGCTCCTTCAAATGCCACAGCAACAGGTAAGAGCCCTCAGCGCTGTTAACTTTGCTAAATGGCTATTTTAAGCGGCTGCATGCATAATGTCTATACAGTAATGCTCTTAATCCTTGCCCTCATCTGTCTTCTACAGATTTTGATTTTGTGTGGCTATGTGGCATCACTGTTCAAGAGTCCAAGCCAGCTGTAAAGCACTGCCCCAGTCTTTCAACATTTCCACTAAAAATCATGTACTTTGAAAGTGCACTATAACATTTTATGAACCCAGAGACTACTGCCAACATTTTTTATAAAGTAAAGCTTTTCAGCCTGCGTTATATAGAACACAAAATAGTTGGTCAGCACTGTCTTGTAGCTTTTGTGACTCACCTATTTTTAAAAGTGCATTAATGAAAAAAAAAAAAAAAAGTCTTGAAAACATATGTTTGCATGTCTGATCTCAACACAGAAGTCTATACTTCAATGGCCAGTACGTTGTGCTTGCTTTCTCCAGTTCTTGTCCAGTGTGTGTGTGTGACACCCTGGGATTTGTTGGGTTTTCAGTGGCCATAGATTATGTGCGAGCTGGGCCGATACGCCTGGATGAGTCACTCAGGCTGCAAGTTTGCAGAAATGTGCGGAAGGGGAGGGGGGAGAGAGAGACACACACAGCACTAGGTCCGGTTGGAAAACAGTCCTGCAGTGGCACTGTGTTTTATTGTGATCTCTGTCAACATCTGGAAGAGACCTAACCTCTGTGGATGCTAGAGAGCTTTTAAGGAGATAAATGTTTTCTGGTAAGCGCTTCTTGTTTTCTTAATGAGTTTGTCTTAGAAGTGCATGCATAGCTCTGGAGGCTGTAAAGTATATATTGATGTTTGTTTTGAGTTATGTTGCATGGATTAAAAAGATTACTATATTTTCCAACATTAGACAAAATAGATGGTTTGTGGTGGTGATAAACTGAAGCAATCTGATGTTTGATAAACGGCTACCCGAAACATCCCATTACTGCTCATTAAGATCCCAATGTTTATGCTTCTGGTATTGACAGTCATAGCAATCAGTGGCATTCATCTGTAGCACTGAGTGACAACTATTGATTAAAGCCAACAATAGATAATAATGGACTGCTATAAACCACTGAGGCACAGCACTTTGAAGCACTTTTCCATGCACCAACTATCACACACAATCACATAACACACATTTCTGATGTTCACTTGATTAGGCAAATGCTTATTGAAAATGTGTCTGGTTTGTAGAGGCTTTGTGCTTGGCTTGAAAGATAGATCACACATTAGAAGTGAAAGTAACTTGTATTATTAAATTTCCTTTGAGATAATTTGTTACACTGTGTGGAGGTGTTGTACAAAAGGCATGTCTGCAAAGTCTATGGACATGTGTGGGCGCTTTTGTTTGTATAGTGCACACATGTGCTGCTGCTGTACACAAAAACAGATGTGTGTCTTTAATTAGTGACGTTTGTGTGATTAATGCAGTCTGCTGCTGATGACTCATTCGGCTTAACCCTTGCTACTCTGGCGGAAAACAATCGATAAACAAAGAAATTTTGTTACACTTTTATTAAAAATTCATTAGATTGTAATTGAATTGGCAAAAAATGTACTCTGTTGTTGTGCTTGTGACTTGTCTTAAGACCACTGTTTTAGTCTCACAAAAAGGACTCAAGATTTTTAATTAAAGACCATTCAAGACCTCATTTATCAGCATCATTCTTGTGTGGTTGGGGAACTTTTAATTACTCGCAACCTACATTTCTCAATTTATCCTACCTACTTAATATGGTATCTCTTCTGTTTTTCTTTGTTTTTCTGTCTCACAACTTGGTTAGTGCACTTTAAAATTGTATTAATTTATATGTTTTGAACTGATTTACAGTGAAAACACTAAATCTGTCACTGTCTCGCTTAGCAGCCAGCGATTATTTATGCAAAGCAGATCTATGTTGATCGCTCAATGTGTCAACTTGTCAACACAGCAGCTACATTAGCATTGTGGCAAAGCTGTGAGCCAAGCTGTGACTCGCAGACAGCAGACAAGCAAGGATTGTGCGGCTGAGTGAGAGCGAGCGCTCAACGTGCATGTGAGCGCAATGAGGAAAAGTCACCCCACATAAGTCATCTTATATCGTTGAGATTGTAGGAGTGTGGCTGCACTTCTGTAGCATCTGATGTCCCATTGAAATGACTTATTATTAAATTCACATTCTTCTATATCACATCTTTATGTTTGTTGTGTAATATTTGTGTTGTAAAGGCTGCTGTGTGCACCATTGTAGCTCTTAATACCCATCATCCTAATACCTTCCTGTTGCATTTCCTCTTATTCCCAGGGCAGCATTATGTCTGAAACAAAACCCAGTCAGCGTTTTCACAGCCTGAACGCTGAACAGGTGGAGGTGCTCCATCAAGTGCTGTCTGACGTAGTCCCGATCCATGGCCGTGGAAACTTCCCCACTCTGGAGCTGCGACCTCGGGACATCATCATCGCTGTGAGGGCTAGACTGCAGAAGCAAGGCATCACGGTGCGAGATGTGCGCCTGAACGGCTCGACGGCCAGCCACGTCTTGGTGCGAGACAACGGGACAAGCTACAAAGACCTAGACATCATCTTTGGAGTGGAGTTGTCCAGTCAGGAAGAGTTCCAGGTAGGAAAAATGTAGTACTTAGAAATAGGCATTTAAACAATTTACCCTAAAATTATAAGATTCTAATAGTTATTTTTTTTGCTACTCTGATGCATTTTAGAGCAACAAAGTTAAAACTGTGGCTAATATAAAGTTACCATATTCATATTTTCCTTTCTAAAGGGACCACATACTAGCTATGTTTATGTCTTCTGATGGATTTTCTGAAGCCCTGTTCCAATAAAACACACTCAAAGATTATTAGAGCGTTTACACGGTGCCAAAAGCTTTAACCCAAGCTCATACTGCATTATTATCTTAAGCACAGTCATCAGTGTCTGCTTTCATTGCAGTGTGGTTGCATTGATTTTTGTGCTCTTAATAAAGAACTCATTGTAATCCTAACAACACTACAATTTGCTCAATCGATTGTATTTGTAGAGGTTTCATCTGCTGTAATTTAATGAAAACAGGCAATATTGCCGTGGGATTTGGGACATTATTAGTATTTGTGTCGATGATCATGTTCTCTTTGTAGGTGATAAAAGAGGCAGTGCTGGGCTGCCTGCTGGACTGTCTGCCCGCTGGGGTCAACAAAGAGAGGATCAGCAGCGCCACAATGAAAGAAGCCTACGTCCAGAAAATGGTCAAAGTCTTCACTGAACACGATCGATGGAGTCTCATTTCTCTCTCCAACAACAGCGGCAAAAACCTCGAACTTAAATTTGTCAGCTCTTTAAGGCGGCAATTCGAGTTCAGCGTAGACTCTTTCCAGATAATTTTGGATCGTCTCCTGGAGTCCTACATGCAGCAGGACTCACAGCGCAAAAATAAAAGTGTTGATCTTAAAGAGCACTCAACAGATAATCAGAATAAGCTGTCTGCCTCTTCACTTAAACAAGCTGAAAAAGAGAAGTCCAGCCAGACTGCACAGACGGATGGAGTACATGAAAAGGAATCTCAGACTGAGCTCTCTTTACAAAACGATCCTTCAGACCCAACAAAGGACTCTGTAAAGAAAGAAAACAACAGGGAAAACACACACGCTGAGTTAAAAGAAATTTCTGAACACACTAAAAAAGAGGTCTCTGAACAGTCATCTTCAAAGAAGCTTTCTGAACAGAATGAAACAGAAGAAACAGCAACTAAAGTCAGTCACGAGCCAGAGCTTTTGGACAAGACCGAATGCCCGAAAATGGCAGAACACTCAGTTCAAACTCCGCCGTGTGATGATAGGGAAGCAGTATGTTCAAATCAGGAACAGACTGTTCCGAGTGAGCCATGTAACCACTCGAAACAGGAAGATCTAACAGAGCAGATGGGACAATTTGAGCTGCCAGGAACCTCAAACAAAACTGAGGCAGACCTGGCAGAAGAATTACACAGTGATGGATACTTGGATAAAAGAGACTGTGGTAAGTGTTTAAACGAGGACCTGAAAAGCAGCGAGAAAGATGAAAAAAATACTACTAGAGATGCTGACATATCCTCGAATGCAAAGACTGAGCCGCACACACAGTTAGCAGATGAGAGAAATGTGGAAAGTGAGACAGGAGAGCAGATAAGAACAGAGAGAGTAGATGACGGTGAGAAAAATGAAATGACAGAAGAGAGTTTAGCTTCAAAAACAACACACAAAGACGTGCTGAGCTTAGATTGTTCCTGCTCCACCTCTTCAACGAGTCTTCAAACTCACAACACACAGCCGACTGACACACTGGAGATTCCCTGCACACTCCTCACAGAAAGCTTAGACGAAAGCCCTTCAGATACTCAGGATAATTTACCACCCAGCCTTGTTTCCGACAAAAAGACCTCCTGTTTGCCCTCTTCAAAAGCCTCAGAGAGACTGTCTCACATGGTGGTGCTCAAACACTCCTCTCCCAAACCTCCTCGGAGGATGTGTCGAAAAGTTTCCCCAACCCCTTACCAAACTGAATCCATCCCAACTCCATGTTTAGATCCCTCTCCGTGCCCCAGCCCTGGACCTGAAGAAGCCTTAGCTTCTCCTCCCATTTTAGAATCTACCAAAATGCATGATCCCGACACTTCCAGCAACATAGACAACTCAAGTTTAGACCTTACCTCATCTTCTAATGAATCTGAGTTAACTCAAAAGTCACCAACTTCCTCCACAGATGATTCATGTGAAAAAGAACAGGCCTGCGAAGATACACCAGCGACACACATTGATCCACAAAGTGAGCCCACGCCTCCGGAAACTGCCTCTGCAGCGATACAATCAGAGCCAACCGACTCAGCGGACTCGTTTTACCCCGATAAGTCTGACACCCTTGAAAATACCTCAGAAGTAGAGCACAGCGATGAAGACGATAAAAGGAATCTTCAGGATGACACAGTGGATGTGGATCAAGATAAAGACATCCCGTTAAGTCCTCAAGGTGTGACCCCTCCTGGATCCTGCCTTGTCCCCCCTGCCCTCAGCCTCTCCGCTCCCTGTTTTACGCCGTCGCCCCCCAGCCTTAGTCCGCCGCCGTGTCTCACCCCTCCTCCCCACTGCATGAGCACAGTCAGCCCCTCAACCAGCTTTAGCTCTGCTCCTTTGAGTTTCAGCCCTACCTCATCCTGCCTGAGCTCACCTCCTTACCTCACCCCCCCCATGCTCAGCCTCAGCCCACCGCCGCTCTGTCTAAGCCCACCTCTCCTCTGCCTAACTCCGCCGGTGGACTCAGTGGACATAGAAGCTCAGGTATCTGCAGACATGGAGCCTTTGATTCTCAACACAGACAGTGAGGAGCACATGAAGGAGCCCTCCACTCAGCAAGAAGTTCCACTTTTACAGACAGAAGATACAAAGGAAGACGATTGTATCTCTCCAGTGCCTCAGGGCTCTAAACCTGCCTCTTTTCCAATGACAATTGCCAACTCCACCTCTAATGTGCTGTCTCAGTCTATGTCTGAAGACCCAGGGGAGTCAGCTCTTGCAAAAGCTGACGTGGCATCCAGCGCTCCTCAAGAGAACAAAAAGGCCTCCCAAGTTATCATGCCTGTAACAAGCAACACATCTCAGGCTATTGACTTTGCCCCAGACATCGAAGTCCTGGCTGAGAGCATGTACGGGGATTTTGAAGCAGCAATGGACCACCTACGCTACAGACTGATCGCCACCAGAAATCCCGAGGAGATACGAGGTGGCGGCCTTTTGAAATACAGCAACCTGTTGGTCAGGGACTATCGACCGGCCAGCGAGACTCAGATAAAGACTCTAGAGCGCTACATGTGCTCACGTTTTTTCATCGACTTCCCTGACGTGCAGGAGCAGCAGAGGAAGATCCTGTCTTACTTGAAGAACCACTTTATCGGCGAGGAGAGAAGCAAGTACCAGTATTTGATGACTCTGCGTCGCGTGGTGGACGACAGCACAGTTTGTCTGATGGGACACGAGAGGCGCCAGACGCTTAACATGATCACAGTGCTGGCCCTGAAAGTCCTAGGAGAGCAGAACATTATCCCCAACACGGACCATGTGACCTGCTTCTACCAGCCTGCCCCATACATCGCTGAGCACAGTGCCCCTTACATCACAGAGCCCAGTTACTGCAGCTACTACATTCCCCAGGGAGGGTCGACCCTGCTGTACCAACCGTACCCTTTACACCTCCACACACAGACTGGACTGGTCTAGGGCTTATACAGTAACCGCTAAAACAGTTCAGCAAAATAAACAGTGCTCACAGTCAAATAAATCTGGAGAATAGATTAAAATCCAGGGATAAACTGTTGGTCTATAATAGACCTCTGGTGACGGGATTGTGTGGGTTTTTCAGTAAATTCTGTAAGGATCTAATATGATTATATGTAATTATCTGGGCTTTGTGGGAAAACAATTATTCTTCCGATATTGTTAAAAATCCAGAAAATGCCGTATGCACCGCATGAGTCACAGGCCTTTGGTCTCCCTGGGAAACCATCTGCGCTGTTGACATTCACTGATACACAATCACACACAAACAGAGAGATACAAACTGTACATAGACACACATTTCCAGGTTCTTGATTCTTGTCAACTTTTCCATGTTCTTACTGTTGTGTTCTTAATGGGTTTGTTCAGAACGTGGACGTTGCCTGTGGTTGATATTGTGCATGGATCATAGGACTGTTCTCTCACTGCCAAATACTGTGTGACTACTATGCTTCTTAACAGTTCAGTGTATCTCTGTTATTTACTAAAGAGGTGTATTTTGGAAAAAAAAATACTGATTAGTCTACCAACGTGTACAGTACTTTCACACATGCACGCACAGCCAAACATACGAACAAAACATTGTATGCACACAAAGTTAAACAATGCATGAGTAGCTTACTATTTAGACCACATACACAAGTCCGAGCAAAGGATTTTAACTGAATAAAAATATATATTTTTGCAAGACTTTCCAAGATTATACTCAGTGGTAAACACGTGGTTTGTTCCTATGTGGTAAAATGCCAACAACAATGCCTTTGCAATAGACTGTACTGTGTAATGGTTACAGTATATTCTGTGAAGAAACACTGCATTGTTTTCAGGTAAATTGTGTTCAAATGTAGTGCTTGATTCCTTTTCCTTTGTGGAGTCCTTTCTGTAAAACCTGTGAAGTACTGTACAATCTAGTGCTCAGTTTATTTAACGCTGACGTTTACTTAATGGAGGTGGTTAACCATCTTTGGATCATCTCAAAATGTGACAGATAACGATCTGTCAAAAATGGTTTTATCACTTTTAATCATCTTGCTTTCTGTAAGGCTATGTTCACACTTGAGTAAAAATGGTTCAGATCAGATTGGATTTATTCAGAGTGGATTTGTTTATGACGGTTCAAACAGGCCTAATGTGGATTTGTCCACATCTAGATCTGATTTGTAAATGTCTGAATAGGGTAAATGTGAGCAACTCGTCTACTCTGTCCAGATGTAGGCAGTACATTCAAAAACAAAGCTTTTTCTGACAAATTATTAACCTACAGTTTTCATTACTTTGGTGTTGTAAGACAATTACTGACGTCATTGTTGGATCACAAAAAACACTGTCATACATTTTATTAAGTGTGAACATAGACTTCAAGACCAGCTCACAGTGGATTCTGACTAAGTAGCAGTAATGGGGTAATCTGGGCCGGTTTTAGAGTGTAAATGTACCCTATTTCACCGACTGGATGTCAAGGTGACACAAGTTCAGATCCTCCTCAGTTTTAAGCCGGGTGACACTATGACCAAAGATGGTTCGGTAGGGACATCAAGTGCCTAAATGTGAGACATGATAGGCATGTCTTATCTTACTGCACTGGGGGTGGGAGTGGGAATGGGTTGGGTTTGTGTCCAGTTGTTGACCCCTGTTATTGCTGCCTGTTTTGATGTCTTCTTTAATGTAGTCCTTTGTTGTATTTTGTTCATGTATTTTAATAAAATAAAGGAGAAACTCAACGAACGTAATATGCTCTGAATTGAACAAATCACATTTTCACCTATTTATACACATTTTCATTCATCTCCTTTTTTCCCCAAACAGTCAGAGTTTATGAAAACCCCCAATGACTGCGCCCTGCTATGATTCAGACGTGACTGTCAAACTGCACTGATACCAGCAGAGAAATGCAGTCTGTGTCAGGCCTCTTATCACAAATCACCTGTCCTTCAGATGTGTGTGGAGCGAATGACGCACACTCTACGCAACACACCGGGCTCAACAATGTGTAAATGCGACAAAAGTGTGGCTTGTGAGGTGTGAGGTGAGCGACTGGAACAGTGAAAATGTCTCTGTTGTAGTTATGTGTGTGAATCACAGCATCAGGTGGTCGCACTCCCTGTGATTATCAACAAAGAATGAGACCATATAATGAAATGGGGCGTCAATATATAGAGCCAAAGTGTAAAGAAATATAGATCATTGTTGGATTTTATAGTAAATACACTTTGTAGGAAGGCACAAAGGATGGAAGATGAGGAATGTGTCAGAAAAAACTACTGAGAAAGGAAAGGAAGAATGGACAAATGTCACTCTCACAGAACACATAAGCCCATTTTCCATCAAAAGATACAAAAATTCAATTTGGGAGAGCATGCTTTCAGTTCAGCTTTTCCATTGTCAAAAAGGGACAAAGGATCCCACAATAATTGCACCGTATCATCCTACTTTTAACATCTCTCTGTCGTGACCAGGACTGAGCTATAAACACAGCTATCTGTTAATAGAGCAAACCCTCCATTAGACAAAACACATTTTCAATATTCCTCCAGATTACAGATTACATTGAACCTGACCAGAGCCTAAAACTCCTACTGCACTCTTAATTTTTTGGTATGTGGGTTTTCAATAGCTAGAAACAATCTTCTTTCATTTTTTATTCAAGCAGAATATACCTCCATGCTCTGACATCACACAAGAAGGTTCATTTGCTTTGTAAATTTGAGGTTTAATACGTCTATATTTTGGTTGGTTTACCCCAAATTAGCTCAATTTACGCTGTAGTTGCAGTTTATGTTGTTGGTGCTGGTATCGCCATGTGGCAACAGTGGAAACATAAGCCAGTATCAGGCCATTTCAAACTGTACTGCATTGAACTGAGCCTATAGTTTACTTTGTGGGATAATACAGAACTGACACTTTTATAATGTCCTTTCATCTCACACCTCTGATTAGGTCATGGACACACACAGGGGGGTGGGCACGCTATCTCATTTCTGCACTCTTATGTGTGAAGGCAGGTATGGTCACAGTCACGCCGTCCATTTATCCTGAGTATAGGCTTTGGGTTGCTGCACTCTGGGCATGTGGCTCCCTGTGATCTAATAGGGTCTGTATCAGTGTCTCACAGACCTCTAAGCCTCTCGTGTCCACTCAGCGTTTCCATAGAGACTGAGACGGGCAGCGAGCATGATGGGAAGACAGGGAAGACCCACACAGCAAATGAGAGGGGGAGAGAGATGAGAACAGGCAATGAGACAAAAAGCAAGGAAGTAAAGAAGGAAGAAACAAAGCGAGAAGGAGGGAAGGGTGCAAAGAGCTTGACTAAGATGACAGGGAAGACCCACACAGCAGATGAGTGGGAGACGAACAAGCAACAAGAACAAAGATGCGGATTGAAAAAGGTGACTGATAATAAAACACAGTAAAAAGGGTGGGTAAATTCCGCTGAGTGGGAGAGGAGCAGTGGACAGAGGCAGGAGATAAAGAGGGTTACAGATAAGTAGCAGCACTAAGGCTATGAGAGTTGATGGGAGGGAAGCGTGGGAGGTTGTCAGGCCTTCAGTCACACGGGAGTCACAGTGAGGTGGCTGTAGAGACGGCAGCAGTGATGTCAGAGGAGGGGACCATGCAAACAGACACTCACAGGGATGTGCACACACTCCCATACACGTGCACACTCCCATACACGCAGGTGCACCACCACTGCTGCACATCAATTTTCCTAATGGTCTGCCCACTGGTTTACCCTCAACAAGCGTTTTCAAACTCAGTGAGACAAAAAGGGAGAGTCACCCACATATTTTTTTTACATCTCTTTCTGCTTTGATTTCTCTGTACTTGAAATGATGAAACAAAGCTAACAGGTCTCACAAATGCTTTTTATTTAATGTGGTTAGAACAAGAGGCCCTCATTATGAAGTACCCAACCAATCCTCTTTTTTTTTTTACTTTGTCAAAGGGAACCGGAGCGTGTTCCTCGCCCAGTCGCAGGGCTAACATTTAGAGGCAGAAACTGACAGACATTCACACTGCATTCAATGCCTATGGACATTTTACAGTGGCCAGTATACTATTGAGAATCTTTTTGAGTTTATATAAGGTAAGACATAACATAAAGTTTCAAGCCACACGGGTTTCACACAAAGAAATGAATACAATACATTGTGCAAGTGTTTACTGGTCTTTGGTTGTGGCTCCCATGTGTACATTAGGTCTGCTCCCACAGTCCAGTAAGACGTTAGCATCAGTAGTCATAGCATGAGTCATTGTTTGTTTAGCAATTTTCTGCCTTTAAAATCTGATTTAGTGTTAGTTTGCACATTTTTTAAGAGCCCTTATATACTTTTAATGTTGGTCTAGCTTTTTATGTCATTTCAAAAACTGATCATTTCAGGGTTATGTATATTTTCTGTTTTTCTGAATCAGTTTTGTCCCCTATGCTTCATCACTGTCTGTAGTGCCTTTAGTTACACTGCTGTCTCCAAACTGATTTAGTGAATTCCCTTCACTCCTTTAAAGTAATTATACAAATTAATTTGACTGTCGGTTTTAAAATTCATTGGAGTGCAGCGTTTATTAAATGGCATTTTAAAATGTGATAATTACAATACTGAATAAACTTGGTTTTGTAATATCTTGGTGGCATGGAAACTGTTATTACTTTTCTCTGTCTAATGTTCTGTGACTAATAAAAAATGCACACATAGTGGTTGTCTTTCATATTTTTTTTCATTCACTAGAAGCACTTCCTGTGAGCACTACCCTCCTCACCCCCAGTGCCTCCCGCCCACCTGCTTTTTTGACTGCTATGACTCAGTCTTCAGCCAGCTGAGGGTACAGGGGGGATAAAAACCTCCATGAAAAACAGCCAAGAAAACCATTTTACTCAATGAAAAAGAGCAATTGGCAAAAGCAAGTGCCTGCTGCATCTTTAATCCCACCCACAAAGCACACACATACACCTCCTATTCCCCCCTTCATCTGAAACACACAAACCACCTCCACATGAAAATTGATATGTTCCCACTTTATGTGCTAATTCATCCTTAAAAGCAAAATTTGGAAGCCAGCAAGGGGTGTTTTAAAAATAGTTTTTCATTTCTCTAGATAGAAGTCTGTGTCGTCACGACTCTGTGACAAGGATGAATGGTTTCTTAAAGGCAAACCTGCCAAAAACTGAGAAACTGTCATTCATGTTACTTCCAACGTCATCTCCATCTAATCTATTTCTGGACATAAAATGATATCTTAATGGCTCACGTGTTGTTAATGTGCAGTTGAATAAAGAAAAAAGTGGGGGAGTGTTGCCAGTGCCTCCTCGTCCCTCAGGTATTGGATTTGTTTAGATATGATGGTCACTAATTGTTAATTAATCCAACTAAAAGCAGCATAATGAATCATTCTGTTATCCATGTGACCACGGCAGGGCTTATATAACAGGCGATCAATCGGGCGGACACAAAGGGGCATTTCCAGGGGAGAGAAAGAGCTGTACATGCAACTGGATACAGGATCCACACAATAGTTACAAAAAACAAAGAGACATAATGATTCTTCTTTAATGGCTGAAAATGACTAGTGTTTGCATTAAAGAGTGAAGACTTTTAGACTTAATATTTTTGGCACCTGTCCATTTAAATGAGCTAAAACAGATCACATCACTGGCATAGAGTGTCAGTGATGTGAGTCAGTCCCCTGAAGCAAAAAAACAACACTTTCAACAACTTTCCAGTCCTTGTTTATCTGATCAGAAAAAGAGTATACAACAAACAGGCTGCAATCATGGAGTTTAAAATAGGTATAACAAACACTATATACTTATACACTATTACACAAACCAGCTGTACGTTAGGTTTGTTGTCAGTGTTTGGGAATAAGGTAAAGAAGCCAGAGATAAATGAGGTACTTAATATTATTACCAGAGGAGGGTAGAGTAGGGTAAAATTGTACTCTGTAAAAGTAGCATTACATCAAAATAATTTTACTCAAGTAGAAGTAAAAAGTAGTCATCCAAAAAATTACTCAAGTAAGAGTAAAAAAGTATTTGGTTATAAGTCTACTTAAGTACTGAATAACTGTTTGATCGTAATGTCTGATTAATTTTTTATAAATAATTTAATCAGACAAAATTATTAAATAATGTGCAAATGCTTGTATTCAATTAATAAAATAAAAAAATTGTAAAAATAAATAAAATCAATAGAAAATAACAAATTAAGAAACAAAAAACACACATTTCCAAATCTCGCTTTTTAACAACATAAAGTTTTTGAAACCAATCCCTACAGGAGGTCTTTGTGTTTGAACAGTACAGCTGCTGTTTTGCTCTGTGTGTGAGCCAAACATGCTTTGTTTTTTGAGACAGGGCTGTTCAGACTCTTCAACACTAGCCTCTGACATTTTTCATGTTTTTATTCCTGCTGATTGTGTGAAGAGTTTGTGCCGCTATGGCTCCACAATTAGTGTTGGTCATGTGAGTGCAGGGCTGCGTCTGATCAGTGAAACACAGTTTTTTTGTGGTAGTACCGGCATCTCTTTGACAAAAATAAAGCATAGAATGTGTAGAATAATTGGTTAAAAAAAGTGTAGCCAAATGTAACTGAGTAAGAGTAGCATTACTTCTTCACAAATCTACTCAAGTAAAAGTAAAAGGTATGGTGCAGTAAAACTACTCCAAGAAATAAATATTTTTAATATTCTTAAGTAAATTTAACTTGTTACTTACACTATAATCAAGTTCAATTACTCTTGATTATCCCAAAAATTGTGATTAGGGAAAACAGTAATGGTATTCCAAAGACGTGACTTTGGGGTAATATCATTATATCTGCCACTAGATGGAGTCATGAGCTATTAAAACACATCCAGACCAATGCAAACACTATATTTTTCTATGGTTCCTATTGTAACGTTTGTCCTTGCTGTAAAAGATGTAAAAACACTCCACTAAATGTAAGAAACTGTGCCAAATTGAGTGCTGGTCAAGTTTTTTTTCAATTCATATTAGTAGCTTTTATTATGACTCACTCAAACCACACATGCAGTAATTATGCTCTTAACTAAAACACCCCTGCCAGGTGGGCAGTACAAAAGAAGTGTCATTAATAAAAATTGAGTGAAGCATATTTGTCATTTATAACCCTTTTGTTTGATTATGCATTTATTCCTGGAACGAGGAGCAAGTAAGTATGTTTTTGGCTGCTAACTCTGGCCACAGAATAGGCAGTCATTTTGTGAAGTGCACTACTGATATAAACAAGGAGAATTACATCATGCGTGTGCGTAGCTGATGCTTGTATCTGGTGTGTGTGTGTGTGGGGCTGCTGTGTGTCCTGATGTTTACGACCGTGATCCATAGCACTGCCGCTGCCTCCACTGAAGCATGTATTAGCATGGGAATGGAAGAGGAGGGGAGTGTTTGTGTCTACACTGATTGACGTCACAGACACCCACTCATTTCCATCTTGTCTGCGTGTGCGGAGAGAATAGATCCCCCATCTGCATCCAGCGCCGCTTCTCCCCCCTGCGAGCACTTCCTTTCCTATTTTTTTTTTTTTTTGTGCTTGTCGTCCTCACCTCCCGATACTTTCTCTTTCTCACCCTGCCTCTTCCCATTCACTTTGTGCTCTTGTATTACCCACCCCCGTAGAGTGCAGCCAAGCAGCCACAGATAAACAAGACAGTTGAACACAAACAGTTTAAGACAAGCAGACAGTAACATCCTCTTGCAGTAGCTTCTCAGAGAGCCTTGCCACTAAACATCTGCTCATTTCAAGCATCGCTGAGGTCTGGCCTAAAGGGAGGACATTTGGCTCATCCAGTTTGTTCAGTCGCACAATAAAGCGCACCTGATGGCACCTTGCGATTGTTTATGTCGACGGTACTTTTACTGCTGTGCAAAGTGCAAAAGTGTGACGTCGAATCCACAACAATTGCTTCCATGAATTTGCTTTCACACAGCAGTATCTCCACAACATTTAAATCACTTCCTCAACAAAGGTCATTCTCGTCCATTACGCAGAGAAATCCCTCCGCCGCCGCCCACTTCACTGTTTGTTCAACCCCCCGCGTGCAAAACAAACCTTAACCACATTTGTATGCACACAGTAGTGGTGGGTAAATGGTTGTAATACTGCCTCATTAAGCCAGGGAACTACAAAATCTGAGTAACAATGGACATAATGATTTTTCTCTATTTATGTCTTTATATTCTCCTTGCTTTTGATTTTTTTTATTTCTTCCATCCACCCTTCCTTCCTTCTTTTCTTTTGCTCTCCCGCTATATTAAAGAAATATTCCAGTGTTTTTTAACAGGTGTTCCTGGCTGTACATGTGGGTAACAGTATATTGTAAGTACTAACAGTTTGGAGAAGCAGACAGGAACAATTATCAAGGCTTTGTGTGTAATTGGTCCCAAAAAAAACAAAAAACAAACACAAACTGCCAAAGATAAAATAAAATAAAAGTATTATTACATTTTCTGTTTCTTTATACAAGCATTCATTTGTGGCCATCAAAACCAAAAAAGGGGGAAACTGTAGGCGCACATATAATGTATGTCATGCACTTTAAAATAGCTCAAGTCTCTGTTGCCTCTTTTCTGTCTCCTGCTCATCTAAACCTGGAGTGTACTGACAACCCTGAAGAGGGAAATAAATTAACCATCCAAAAAGATCTAAAAAAAACACACATTTACAACATACAGAACTATTTTTCTAAGAAACACTAAGACAATAGTTTACCCATTTTGCTCTAATGTGTATTATATAAATAGAATGGTGTGTACTGATAGTTATCATCCATCATTTCGTCCTTTCATGCTTTTCTTTCACCCAGAGCCAGGACATTTCTTGAAGCCACACTGTCCTCAGTTCATATGTACTTCAGGCAGTCTTTAGAAAATGAATGGAAATGAGCAGGACAATGGAGAGGAAATGTTTATAATAGAAGACAGTCATGGAATATTTTAGTTGGTCATCTCAAAACCAATCAGAGTTAAAGAGGGTATAAGGATTAGTGTAAGGGCCATGTGATTACTTTGACTAGATGATGAAACACAGAACAAACATGAGCAGCCAACAACCAGATGGTCAGACAGACTAACGGACAGACAGCTAACCGGGTAGACAAACACTCATCTGTGGCACAGGGCAAAGCAAAGCCACCACGGATGAAGACGAAATAATATTGGAGCAAGAAATAATATTGGAGTAATTAGACCTTTGATGTTGGGAGCCTGAGGACGGGGCTTGTGGCTTGTGTGGGTATCAAAGCCATTAACAAGTCACGGGGCTGATCACAGGAGACATGACGAATGGTTCGATCGATCAGAGGAGCTGAGGACTGTCACAAGGACTGAACACATGAAAGAAAGTAGCTCAAATACGACCAGGCCCTTGCTGCTGCTTCGTCTGAGATCAGAAACTTTTAGAGCAATCAATATTGTACTTCCTTTCATACAGCTCACATCACTGCACTTCATCGATACTTCATCACACACTGGAGATTGTGAGTGTAGGCTTCACAGACTGAAAAGTATTGGTCTTGATCAGAGGCGGGTAGAGTGGTTGAAATCTGTTCTGAAGTGAAAGCAAGAAATTGTTCACTATTTTGTAAAAGGGGTTCTCTAATACTTTTGGACAGCTAATATATTCCTTAAGATCCAGGGTTCAACTCCCAGACGGGACGGGGCTGTTCTGTGTGGAGTTTGTATGTTCTCCCTGTGTTTGGGTTTTCTCCAGGTGCTCCAGTTTCTCCCATCAAACATCAAAACATGCTATAATATCAGGTTAGTGACAGGACTGGGGTGCCTGGGCGCCCCCTGGTGGCGGCTGCCGACAATGCATTTCCCCAAGGATAAAGAGATAAAAAATAAAATAAATTAATTAAAACATTACAACACTCTCAACGCTCTCAAGAGCAACGCCACATAAACCACGAGCTTAAGTTTTAAACTCTTGACATTTAAAACACCAAACAACCACAATGCTCATCTGAATGTGTTGTCCAAGGAGAATATTTAGAAGTATATCAGCAGCCATCCATAACTCAAAGCCCGTGCTGTCGGTCAATCTGACAAATAACCTACTGTGGGGAATCATTTACTATCCTTGAGTCCTCAAAGTAAAAGTGACAAACACAACTATTAAGTAAGAGTAACGTGGTATTCTGTGTAAATTCTCCTCATGTACTGACTTTTAATTTACAGGACAAACTAGATGGAAAAATCTTGTACTGCTACTGTTTTTTCTCCTGTTACTTTTAAAGCAGTGGTGGCCCTGTCCCAGTGGTGACCCAGGACCTTCTTCTTTAGAGGCGACAGCGCTATCTTCCTTGCCATTTATTAAGTTACTCTTATTGACAGGTTTTTCAAATGTTTCTATAGAAAAAAAAATACATTATTTCCAAAGTGCATCCAAGGGAAAGTTAGCTTATTGTCACAAAGTACATTTTCTCTAACATCAAAAACTCAAGTAAATTATCTTGAATGAATAAATAGTTACTACTCAGCTCTGAATACAAGAAGCCTATACCCAAGCCTCACCTTTAAATAAACATGACAAAAGTCTAAATCTAAATCTTATCTAAATTATCACTTGAGCAAGAATATTTCATTTAAACTTAATTGGCTGTTGTAGCTCTGAATTATTGCATTGTAGCATAAGTCCACAGTGTTTTAAACAAACATTTAGTATAAAACAGGAAACTAATTTAATGTAATCATAAGGTAGTTGTAACTTAAAAGTAGAACTTATTCACTTTAGCATAAATATTCCTCTGTTGCCAATAATAGAGCCATACTGTATGTTTAATAGAGGTTGGTAAAATCATGAAATATATTGCTGACAGGAGATTAAGTACGAGGCTATCAATGGATATTGGAATAAAGTATGCCATTTTGAAAGCCTAAAGGGATCCACTGAGCCTTTGAAGTGCTGCTGGTATTTTATCATAAACTGTCTCATCTTTCTGTCATTATTCAATGATTCTCGGCACTAAGCCTCGGGCAAAGCAATGACACTTACATGCGTAAATACAAAGCAATGTTAATCAAAACCTGACAGGATCCTGTTTTCAAATGGGCCTCTGTTTGTGGGTTTAAAAGTAAAACACGGGGGCCATCTAGCGGCGAAGCGTTGCAACAGCTGCTCTGCTCACAATAAAATATAGACAAAATGGAGCCCGTCTCTCGGCCATGACAATGCAGGTCAGAAAAACTGCAAGTGCTGCTGGAAAAGGCGGAAGAGAAGCCTATAAGGACCGTAGGATAATGTAATCTGGACAATGCATAAAGCAATTTGAGGATTATTTTACCCTGACAGCTGCTGTAGTTTTTTTAACAAGCCTCTTTGTGCAGCTGAAACTATTCAAGTATTTTACCAAAATAAATTTCACAGAGCCATGTTTTGAATGCAAATATTAGCCCACAGCGTAGTTAATGGTACAAATATGCATTATGAACCTACACATGCACTGTTCAAAGCCCAAGGCTAATTCCCACAACCAAAAACCCAGAGAAAGTGGCCTATTCATGCTGTCTTTGGTGTAAAGACTACATGCATTTCCTTGGAACCTCTGCCAGACAAGAGCTATGACTCGAGGCTTGCAGCTTTGTGTTTCAACCAAATACGGAGCAGGTTTATGTGATGTAGGCTATAACTAACAAATTGGAGGGGGTTAAGGTGAATGTGGGTCAGGCACTCATGCTTAAGTTCATGCAGAGTTGAAGCTAAATGTAAGACTTTAAGCAACTATACACACCTTTATACCTTTATCAGTTCAGAGACAGAGAGCGCAGAGGCCTCAGCTCTTAGTTTTTCCACTGACACCAGGGCTGAATTTGGGCATTGTTCCAGTGACACATTTTATGACCTAATGATGATCTTTGAGGCAATCTGCAGAAACCAATATGATAAAAACATGACGCTCAAATGTGAACAAGATACTGGGGTCAGCGGATTCAAGCATTTGAAGACACAGAGATGAATGGTTGTCCCTGCACAGACTTTACAGAACAATGTTAACACATTTAATTTAACGAATGAATGTTATATTAAACACTGCACATCTATTGTTAACACTAATAATAGAATAGACTTAACATTTGAAAACTGCTGGTATTGTATTTCCTTCTATAATACTCAACTACTGTAGCTGTGTTGTTCTTGTAGCTACTTATTTGTAATTGTTGAATGTAGAGTTATGGGTTAGCTCACTGTCAATGAAAAACTGGACACAAAAGTTTGAGGAAAATTCCCAGGACTTGTTTTTATTAAGAGAATTTCAGAACATAAGAGAGGGACCAGACACCTGCATTTGCCAGAGATGGGTTCCAAATTCAATAGTTTAAAAAAAAAAAAAAAAAAAAAAAAAAAAAAAAAAACCTGTGTATTTTTTTTTATTTTTTTTTTTAGAAAAGCCGACAAGACAGCATGGATGGAGCAAGAGCTGTTTTGTACACGCAGGGTCGTGTTAGGAGACAGATCGGTCAGAGGCATCACTGTTCCCGGAATGTTTCACATGTTCGTCTTCCTCTTTCTTATGGACAACACGCGTTTTTAAAACACAATTTCAATGAAAAAAAAAAAAAAAAGATCATGAGACAGAAGCAAGGGAACTCACTGCACATATAGAGTCTAAAAGAATCACCCACATAACCATGGCTGAACTGAACCATTAATAAAACATGGATAGAGGCTGAATTGAAGGAGTGGAGGGTCTAAATCTGTGGTTCAGGAAAAGGGAAGGTTGGATCAGAGGAAGAAGGGGGAAGAAAACACAGGAATATACAACTCACAACATAGCCAATCCGGAAGGGACGCACTTTCTACACCAAACAAGCCTTCAACAATCATGAAATGCCATTTAAAAAAGATTTTAGTGTGTTCATCTCGCTTGCAGACACTTGATATGACCACTGCAAATCTGCAAGGTGCTCCATAATCAGCTTTGCTTTTTGTGCTAAAAATCTGTACGGATACTTATAAAATCATTGATAAAAATATTCCTCTGTTAACAATACGCCTTGGAGGGAAACCATGTGAGAGATTGGGGGGCTGGCTGGCTGGCTGGGGGTCATCGGAAGGGAGGGATTGTTGAGGAGGAGCTTGGGCAGTGGTGCTACTCGGACTTAGCCTCCTCCTTGGCCTCTTCAGGAGCTGCCTCCACCTGGAAAGCACACGGGACAAGTTCAAAAACTCCTACCATGAGTGCGTTACCTTAAGTTAAACTGTTGTAATACTACGGCTGGGTACTCTTACTGTTTGGGCTCACCTCGTTGGTCTTGGCGTCTCCATTCTCAGAGTGGTTCTCCTCGTTTGCCTCTGCTTCCGCGTTCTCCTTCGCCTTCTTGGTCTTCTTGTCCTCCTTCTTGTCGTTCACAGCCTTCTCTTTCTGTAAAAACAAGGACAATACATTAGAGCGTTGACTATGAACAAAACACTGCCTACTTTTGATCATTTCTCTGCTTTGTTTCGTCATCAGACTGGGGCTACTTCTGCGTTACCTTTGCTGCCTTCTTGGCCTTAGGCTCCGGCTTGGGTGGGGCCGGTTTCTGCAGAAAAAAAAAGACCATAATATTGTGAAATTTGCATTAAAACAAGTTAGAGTTCTCCAATTCAACACATTTTCAGATGCTTTTTGAAACAACAGACTCTTTTATTCTAAAGCATATTGTTCATAAAAATGTTGAGTCCAAAGGGTCGATAAAATAATGTAAAGCTGAATATTTATTGTTAGATTCAGAATAAAACCTAAATTTGCACTTTTCAATACAATTTAAGTTTACCATCTACTTTAAATAACTACTTCTGACGTTTTAATAAGTAATACATGTTTTAATTGTTTATTAATCGCTTCTTTTACTCTAACTTATATGTTATTGTAACGTAATGCACTATATTAGCAGCTTTAACTTGTGCTTTTGTCCAATAAAGTTAAAATAATATGTTTTGTGGTTTTTGTGGCTATACAGATAATATGTATGTTATAGAGGTAAAAAATAAGTCTGTTTTATTCTTGTTTTGCTTTATTAAAGATAATATGTGGCTGTAATAGATAAATTGCGTCTGTGACACTACATGAACATTAAAAATTATCATTATTGAGTTAATAAGGTTGTGTTCGAAGTTTCCCTAAGTTTTCTTACCGCTGATAACCGAGCTGATCTCCTCTGGGGCTGAAAACAAAACAAAGACAGATAAAAAAACACGTTTTTACGTTGAAATTACGTGCGATCAGTAAACACAAACTTTAATGAAATATAAACTGAATATTGTCTTGATTAAGTCATTTTTTTGGGTAATTTCTTCTTTAAAGTTTTGTTTTAATCATGTTTACAAAGTGTTTTTGACATGTCTGGTCTTACCTCCTCCTTCTCGCCTCCCTCTGCAGCCTGGGTCTGAAAAACACACAAAAGACATGTTATAACTCATTTCAGATAAACTAACAGTTTGAGGAGTGTATTTGGTGTTTATTAGAACAGGAAACATTTGTTTAATGTTCCCAGTGCTTTATAATAGTCATTACAGACCCAGTGAAAAAACTTTTCAGATTCATCTGAAAACAAAATTTTATTTGAAATACAGGTAAATTTAAGTAAATACAGACCATGGGCCATGTGCTATTGGCTGAATTTAGGATTGAGGTGTGAGAGCCCTGCCATGTGGGCAGCTGGAGCCACATTTTGAGGGCCCTGGCCCTGCTTTTCCCTTTCACTCCCCCATCTCTTTCTCTCATTCAAAGCATGGAGCTCAGATTTGAAAGCTGGCGCGGGAGTCTTTGAGAAGGGGGAGGGACCTAATGCTCACATGCACCACCTAGAGGCAGATCCACGCCATCGCAGCCATTTGGGACCGCGAACAAAGAGAGAAAATATATAATTTTATCGAAATGTGGCGGCCAATGTTTGTTTTTGTGGTCAAAATGCAAAGTAGAGGCACTTAAGCATTTTCTGGTGGTACTTTTGGCCGGTTTGGAGGCGAAATGGCGATAAGTGAAGCGTTTGTTCTCGGTAGGTCGGCGACGAAGGTGGACAAGAGCTGCAAAGCATGGCTGCTGCTTGTGCTTTAACTGCATGGAGACCGAGAGAGACTTCTGACTCCCCAAAGGACAGCGGCTCACACTCTCTATGGCTGTTTATAGGTCGTGTTCGAGCGGGAAAATATTCATTCCAACACACAAAAAATACACATTATATCTACAACATGGACAAAAATTACCAACGACATACGGCGATTATTCATTGCGTTATAATTAAGTAATGTCTCAGAGGGATGTCTTCATATTCGTTTGCAGAGCATTATTAGCTGCTAACCCTTTCAAATAATTTCTACTATTTTGAGAATACGTACCTTTCTCTTGGGCATGTTGATCTCTTGGTGGTTTCTTACAAAGACAACTAAAAACTGTTTTTCTTAGTGGGCTCAGTGCATGTGAAGACGAGTGTCTCCCCTATGGTCGGCAGTGTAGTAAACACACTGGAACAGAGAGGCGAGTGGTTGAATGGGGGGAGGGGTGCGGCTAAAGGCATGATTGATAGGCCCTCAGCCAATCAGGTGACGCCATTCGGGCTGCAGAACACTTGGAGCATTTTTGGAGCCGGTGATGTTCTTCTTGGGTCTCTGCGAATGGCTTCTTGCAGGGCGAGAAGGGAGGAAAGCCTGCAACAATTACAGCATTGCCTTCGAGGACATGTTGTTTGTAAGTGGTGTGTTCAAATACAATAAGTGTTCTCTTGTTCACCTCGATGCAACATTGTAACACAAGCAACACGCGCCCAGGTAAAAGCCATGCTTTCCCTTAAGCTCGTGTAAAGACAAGTCTTCACATCTGCAGCGCGCAGCGAGGAGGCATTACACCACGATTCACATCATGTTTGAGTCCAATATGGCGCCCACTGCCCTCAGACACATTTTTATTTGTCAGTCGGTTTTCCTAAATTCGTTTCGGGTAAAAAGCCTTAGCGTCATCTGCCCCAGACGCCTGCAGGGGGCCTACAGAGTCTATGAAATGCATGTAACTGCTGAGCCGTGTGTAGAGAGGCGCTTCCACTGGCTGTGCTGTTACAAAGGCGCTCAACTATTAGAAATCACAGCAGATTATGGACTTTTTCTGTTCGCCTGACAAAACAGCAGCGACATTTGAGGGAAAAGACAGGGCACGGCGTGTATTTGCTCTAAGTAAAGGACAATAGGGCTGCAGACAATGGGCTGATGTGAAATATTCAGACCATCATGATAGGTCTATCGCGTCTCGTTGCGCGCGCGTACGTGTCTGGGAGTGAGTGCTCTGTAGAAAGGCAGAGAAAGGGGAGAGAGGCTCGAAGGGGCGGGGTGGCAGAGTAGAGGCGGAGGAGGAATGCAAACCTACATCCAGAGCTCAGAGCAGGAGCATTTGCGCAGATAGTCTGCGCTGGTTTTCACGGACAGCTTTAGCAGCCTCTGGGAAGTTGCTTGTTGTTCTCTGTCTCTCCGCCCGACCCGCGCTGTCTGCAAGAAGCACAGCCACCTCCGCTACTTTGCCTACTCCAGACTAGTGCCAGCATCAGGGATTCAACATGGTGATCAAAGTGTACATAGCATCGTCCTCTGGATCCACTTCGGTAAGAATAGCAGAGCTTATTAGCGAGCTATTAGCAGTTAACTGTGTAGCTGTAGTGTGTTTAAAGACTGAAGAGGGATGGGAGAAGATGAACTTTTACTGAACTGATTGCAATCATTGGCATCTTAAGGTTTTCTCTAGTCTGACTCAGCACTGTATGCATCTATGTGATTTTTTAAAATTTTGGACAAAGACATAGTTTGTTAAGTGTTTACATAAAAAAAAAAAAACTTTTCTAGAGGAAGTCTGTCTGAGCACCCTTCTCTCAGCTGTGGTTTGTGACTGTGCTTCCTGTGCTGACACTTTGTGCAATTGACACCAGGCTTAAAACAGGAAAAGCATACTTTTAAAAATCAATAGTTGCAACTAAAAGGCAGTCACTGTGTCACCTGATGGACAATATTTATTTCCAGGGATGTAGTTGTGGTTCCGTTACTTTGTCTGAAAGTTGGTGTCTGTCCTGCAGAACAGTCTCTTTCAGAGCAGAGAGAGAGGAATGATGTGATGCAATTCTCCAGGGCCCCTCAGAAATGCAGCTGGAGCCCAGGAACGCTTGAGCTCTGAGTGGACTGAGTAGACAAACACTGATGTAGGCTTTTAAATGACAGATATTGTGCTAGTCTGTCTCCTGCAATGTAAAATTATACTGTTTGCATTGAAATGTTAAAATAATCCCAATATGTCACTTGACAGGTGTTTCATTTCCAGTTTCTGAGGAAGTGTTCAAGCCCACAGTGTCTCTTTGTAGTCAGACAAAGCAGAGGAAGTTAATTGCTCTTACATTAAATGACATTTACAAAGGCTGAGCAGCAGACCTTGCTTTTAAGTCGACGTTGTCAGAGTTCAGACAGCTCTGATGCCATGACTGTGCTTGTGTGGAAAGTGCATTAGCGCTCATTGATTTGTCTTTAAAGACAGAGAAGGCATGTGTCAGTGAGAACAACACAGACTATGATGTGCACTTACTGTATATACAGGGCTCACTTGACTATTTCATCTTCACTTTGTATCTTTTTTTAGATTTAGCATCAAATGTGTGCAGCAAAACTATCCTGAAACACTCTCTTTATTTAGCATGTTGAAAAGCTAATAGCACCAGGTATTCAGTGTGTTCGAGGTGAGAAAAACGACAAGTGACACCATGTTCCAAATCCTTTCAGTGCAGTTGCATGAATGAGCACTGACTACGCTACAGTTCAGTTTGTTGTGCTTTTAATCCCTCCAATCTAACTAAGCACACAAATACAGCAATAGTGCATCCGGAGCAGTGTTTTTTTGTTTTTAAATAATTTCTGCAGATCTGAATAAGGTGTGAACTTAGTTGAGTGATGCATAACATTAACAGTTAGAAAAGCAACAAAGGTCAGCAGCTTTTAGTTCACTCAGTATAATATGTATAAATGTCTTTTATGCCAAATCTGACCCACAAAGCAGGAGTGAGGTATTTAAAAGTCAGAAAGTACTCTGTGGCACAAAAGTATGATGAGTGTGTATTATTTTATTGGCTTTGTCCAAACAACTGCATAGATACAATAAATTATCAGTGATTTGCAATCCGGGTATAATTGAGAAAACAATTGCTACAACTACTAAAAATAATGTCTGTGAAGGTTCTCAGTCATCCAGGACATCTTGAAAAAAGTAAAGTAAAAGCATCATACTCAAGGTTTTCAAGGTGAAGACGTGTCATTTCTATTTCCAAGAGACTTTATTAATTCTGGGTTCAACTGGTAAGAGAGCTGAGCTTATATCAACAGCCACAGCACTTGAATGAAGCAGTGTCATTAACAACTCTGCACCTGAATAAAGCAGTATCACTAATGACTCAGCACCTGAATGAAACAGTGTCACTAACAACTCTGCACCTGAATAGAGCAGTATCACTAATGACTCAGCACCTGAATAAAGCAGTATCACTAATGACTCAGCACCTGAATGAAACAGTGTCACTAACAACTCTGCACCTGAATAGTGCAGTGTCACTAACAACTCTGCACCTTATTGAAGCAGTGTCACTAACAAGTCTGCACCTGAATAGTGCAGTGTCACTAACAACTCTGCACCTTATTGAAGCAGTGTCACTAACAAGTCTGCACCTGAATAGAGCAGTGTCACTAACAACTCTGCACCTTATTGAAGCAGTGTCACTAACAACTCTGCACCTGAATAGAGCAGTGTCACTAATGACTCTGCACCTGAATAAAGCAGTGTCACTGACAACTCTGCACCTGAATGGAGCAGTGTCACTAACGACTCTCCTGAGCCTTAACGACTCCCACATCAGGAGTCACACTGTCCTTTCATGGCTAACGACGGTGAGACCAGGACAGCCTGCTCCATCACCTGAGTAATTTTATTCTGATGCAGATGGTCAAACTGTAATCTGGTTTTGGTTTAAAAAATATTATTTGGATCCTTTCAACCAGGTTGGCATGTTGACTGAAGATAAACTTTATAAAGGTCAAAATTAGTGATGTGAAATTAATTGTAAAAGTATTGAGGAGGCTATAGTTTTCATTGCTACAGTCAATTGTATAAAATATGTCTATGTGACATTTTAAAGTCACAATCAAATGGTATGTTTTTTTAAATCAAAATGTTAAAGCATACACATTTTTTCTGTCTCATCATGATGTTTATCTGAAGTCTTAGTTCCTTGTCTGTGTTTGTGTGGATATAAAATCAACTCTTTCTCAGTGATTGTCAGTTTAGCTGTGCTTTGACCTCTGACCTGCACCAAACAGAATAAGCACTGACACCATATCATTTCCACGGGTTAACGAGAAGCAGAGTGTTTATGTCACTTGAAGAAATGCTGCTGGTGACTGGACGTGAACTCTCTGGAGACTCGTCTAGAGTTTCAGTCAACCCTGTTTGTAAAGATTATGTCATACAACTACAGCAGCGCATTTTATGTAAAACTGTGAGACTCTACAAAGGAATAATATACCTCTGTAATTCTCCAGCATCCTGAGAGAATAGCACCATTTTTGTTTTTTATCTAAGGTTACATAAAAACAAAGATGGATTTACAAACATGTACAAACACACCTACATGTATATTCTTTGCAGCAGACATTCAAATTCAACTTAAACCTGTTTGTTAAATCATACAAAAACAGTGACTTGCAGGTTTACGAGACCTGCTTGGCACAAACTACTGCATACTTTCCTTATTGCTACAATAAATGCACAAAGGACCTCTTGTGGATGCGTGTCAGTCTTTCACTTTCTCCTCAGAATATCAGGTTTACTGCTCCTCTTTCACTGTGGGCGTGGCATTAGAGTCTATAGGTCAGTTGGATGTGGGTCTGTCTGTTTGTGTAATAGGTCAGATTTGGCTTGACGCTGGCCAAGGCAGCAGCAAAAGTCTCTGCTGTAACAATGCTGTAATGCTGACTGGGCTTTAGGCAAGGTTTTTGGGTGGCTGTGTTGATTCCAGCAAATGTCACTGTTTTCAACCAAATTCATACTTAATGTAACGAGGACTAAATTTCGGCCTTTTACACATGTGGCCCCAGTCTCGTTCAGATCTCATTTGAACATAAAATAAACAGACCAATCAGAATTCATGTGACATCTAGGATTTTTGACCAATTAAACCATTTCTGCATTTTCAAATCAGACAGCAATAATTATGAAAAAAATGTAGAACTGCACAATAATGGAGATGTTGTTGTTGTGTATATGGATATTGCAATTGTTGAACTATCAATAATATTTATATTTAAAAAAAATAATTGAACAGTAATACCATAAGTAATCAAATGCATTCCTGTCTAAAAACATCTAGGCCTCCTCTTCCTGTGTGTGATGTAAACAGTGCACATTTAAGTTTTGCTCTTTTAAGCCTGCGATGTTTACATTTTCAACAGCCTTACTAAATGGAACTAAATGGACAGAAACTCCCACAAACCCAGTTGATTAAATCAGTGTGCTCTGTATTGATCTCAGCTGTGTGTGTGCAGTGGGTTAGATCAATGGCTGTCATTGTATATCAGCGGTTAATGGTTGAAATCTGACCTTTTCTAGTGATGAGAGCTCATCTTTTGGCCGCTGTGTCTCTCACATGACAACGCTGATGTGGAATATTAACCAACAAGCATCTGATAGCTCTCTTTTCCACTGATTTTTGAAAAATGCACCATGCCATTATTTCTGCAGCCATTTCTAATGTAGAGATATTTTAAGAATGTAAACACATCTATAAAATTTCTTGGCAGATTGGTCTTGGTCTTGAGACTGGCCTTAACAGCACTTTCTTGGTCAGTGTTGCAGTGCTGTGTTCAAATGTTTTGTATTGTCAACTCAAGAACTTGTTGATGGCACAGTTATCCCATAAAACAGGTCAACTCACTTTATATAATCCAATTACATTGTTCTTCGGGCGTGATAATAAACTGCTGAGTCTTTGCAGGTACTTTGGGAGCCACAATGTTGTGAGTGTTTGCTTTAGCTGGTAAGTTCACCAAAGTTACCAAAAGTGATTATATGCAGCTTACGGTGGTAGGTCTCTTGGAATCATTTGATATAATAATGATAAAAGTAATACATAGAAACAGATAAGAGTAGAACCACACTCAGGCCAGAACTATCCTCATACATTTTATTAAAACATATAACAGTTCCACTCAAGAACCAGTGTAATGTAGCTCAGAGGCCAGAGTTGAAGTCCTCACTGTGCAATTAGAGCGAGGGGCAGATGAAGCGTGGCCAGTTTCCCTACAAATTATTTTTGCTTGGCAACAGTACAATGCTGGCTTGTTATGGGAATGAATAACACGTACCAAAAAAAAAATAAGGAACATATACACACGTCTTTTTTAATTTTTTTTTAGCACATTATTTGTAGTTTAAGTTCAAGTTAGTGTGAGTATCAAGAAAGAAAATGGACAAACACAACTGATTTCAAAAATTTTTGTGAAACATTGTGGGAGTTTGAGCTAATGTTGTTTCACTTGGCTGCTCTGGTTTTCAAAGCAAGTTGGGAGACACTGTTTTGGGACTTTGGCCTCAGTACCATTGAATGATTGAAACTGCAGCATGCCTAATCTACTCGCAGTGTCCCTCATTCTCATACCTCAGTGACGGTTAAATTATCTGCCTGTCTTTTCTGGGGCTGTCATAAAGCAGGGAGGAGCTTCTTTTCCTCACATGATGATGTCTAGTTGAGCAATATTTTTACCATGAAGCCCGAGTAAATTTTTAGCTGTATTAATGTGTGTAGCTGAGGCTGTCTCCTTTAGAGCGGACCTTATTTGGCTTGTGTTTGACCAGTTACCTCCTCTCAAGTCCCAGAGGAGCGCTTGTTTCCGTCTAGCCTTCTAGGGACATTCTAATCTTACTCACACAGACACCAGCTGAGATCCAATTGGACAACTTCATAATCACACAGACTTAGTTATAGACAGAAGCAGGAAGATGAGAGACAAGCGTACAAAGCACATATTTGTATTGCATTTTCCTATCATATCATCTTTTGATCATATTACTGGATGAGGTAAACATCGGAGTTACAGTAGAGTCTGTTTTGAAATACTTGACTTTATTTTGGTTCAGTTCTTTGGTTTAGTTGTGGGTTTAGTCCTAGTTTATCTTATGTAATAAAACCTTTATTCCTTAAAATCTGGTTTGAAGTTTGATCAGGCCCAGTTCAAGAACAAAATGTTTGCACCTGAAACTGGAGATGGGCAGCCACAGTGAGTTTTATGTACTGCACATATAGCACAAACAGCCTTCTTTGGTATGTCTACACATGCTACTAATATACTAGTTTACACAATTTAGGCATTTCTAACAGGTTTAGTTACAATGTCATGGTTGGAGCTCAATATAGTTTATAATAAAAAAACTATTTTGAGTATGCTTGAATTGGCACAACACCTATTATGCACAACACCAGCAAAAAAACACAATAATATTAACCAGCACAGTATTTATTGCCTTAATTTAAAGCTACTCTGGTTGAGCACTGCCTAGTTGTTGTCATTTAACCTTTGCATAGCTTTTATCTCAGTCTTCCATTGCCCCCATTTCTTTTATTTTATTTATTTAACCTTTTATTTATTCAGAAAATCACCTCTGAGCTTAGCCTTGCTTCTTTTTATTCACTTGACATTAAACAAGTCTATTGTCCCCCGGCAGCAAAGTAGAAGTGTCTATGTTTACAGCAGACTGACGGCAGTTTGTTATGTTTCCTCAAACGTCTAATAACTTCCTCTGTTCTCCCCCAACATTCAGATTAAAAAGCAGCAGCAGGATGTCATGGGCTTCCTGGCGGCCAATAAGATCGACTTTGAGGAGTGTGACATAGCAGCCAACGAGGCCAACAGGAAGTGGATGAGGGAGAACGTTCCAGAGGACTTCAGGCCGGCAACGGGGAATCCTCTGCCCCCACAGATATTTAATGAGACCAAGTACTGCGGGGTAAGAGACTTATGCTCACAGATGCACTGAATAATTGGCTCACTTTGGGCCTACAACACTCCCATAGGTCATACGCAGGTCTTGACTACTCGAGCTTTTTAAAACGTCAAATTTCCATCAAGCTTTCTCGTAACATGTATATTCTTATCTATTTCAATTCTCAGCGTAGCACAGAATCCATTATGCAAAAGAATATCTACATAAAATCGCTGTTACTTACTCCTATTGATGGATTTATTAATAGCTAAAGTATCAGGAGAAAACACAAATGAGATAAAATCAATCATTGTGCATATAGCATGTGTTCCCTCGACATAAACTGTTAAACCACGTTCCCTGACAAGATTAGCATACATACTGTGAAAGACTTTCATTTTTGTATAGCCCAATATCACAGTTTTCATAACTTCAAAACTTCATTTCCAACTAGAAGCTGAGAAAAAAAATATATAACTACCCTGGGAAAAAGAGAAACCTCAGGGAGAACCACAGAAGAAACAACTACAGCCAGAACAAACAAGCCGTGCAATAGATGCATTCAAGACAAAACACAAATTTGTATTAAGTATTATTTATATATTATAATGAGACTAAAGGGCGGAGGCATCAGTCATTGTCTGAGTCACAGAGCTGGCTGGGTTAGGCAAAGACACAATGACAAACGCTGAAAACTAGTGGAACAGGATCAATAAAATTATAATAAATATAAAACATGAGTGTGGTTATGTGTCTGCAGCTACAAACAGCTACATTATCACCACTAAGTCTGACCGTTAATAACCAAAGGCTGGGTAGAATAAATGTGTTTTCGTTGACTTTTAAAAATGTCAAAATGCACATTGACATTCTGTCATAGGCATTACACAGATGTATAATAGATAAAGTAACACATACAGCTTTAAGGCTCTGCAAAGATATGATTCATCTGCTTTTGGTAAACAGTACAACAACCAGAATATTGATCCTGTTAAAGACACAATACAACAGGTTTTTTGAGATAATGTGCTGGCAGCAAATACAGAGACATCTGATAGAATTGTCCATTAATATCACAGTTTTTGAATAACATTTTGATTACACACTGCCTATAACAGAATTGTTGTTATTGTTGAATGAAAAGGAAAATGATTTCTGGGTGCTTTTTTCTGTCCTTTATTCAAAACATGTACATTAGATTAAGGCTCCAAGTCTTATCAAAGGTAAATGAGTTCTGGCATATTTCCCTAAATGCAAACGTATTTAAGACCATCACACTGAATATAAACAGCCCAGCCTCAAAAGAAAGTCACCACCTGTATTTAGCGAAGCAAATAGGCAAGGATTATTGGATATTTACTGCATGGATGATGTTAATGTGTCAGCATGTTATTTAACCCTAACTCTCATTTCTTAAACAATCATGTGGCAGTACTTTGATATAGGATTAACGCAGTTGGTCAGGTCTAGGTTCAGAAACCACCTGAATATACTGAACAGGGGGTGGGCGTGGGCAGGCAGTGTAGTATCATAAAATGATCACAGTATTCAGGAAGCTGTGTCAAAATATGGACTAGTTTCTAACAATCTGGCTCCAACTCCTAAAGATAAATCCCACTCTGGCACCATGCACCCTTCCCATCTGTTCGTGGTTAGCCCATGCAAATTTACCGCAGGGTTGCTAATGGAAGGCTGTCTATGGAGGAAGGCATGTATTTAATGTCACAGAAAGAGGACGACATATTTTCCTGTAAGCCTCGATACTGGTATGTGTAAGTGGGAGTGAGGGGTGGACACAAAGGAATGACAGGGGAAAGGAGAACAACAGAAGTCAGAGATACACTGTACATATGTGAATGTGTGACTATGTTTACTCCAGATAAAGGCTGAACTACTGAGGCCTGTCCTTGGACTAATAACACAATCCTGACAACGGCTTTTCACACAAATGCTCTATGTGGCGTTCTCCTCTTACATTGACTCAGGCATCAATCCGAAATCTGGTCCACATTATCATTCCTCAGGTTGTAGCAGAGCTGTAAGCATTATATACTTTAAAGACGACATGTCCACCTTCATTTAAAAATGATTTAATTTTCAAGTAAAGTTTAAAAAAAAACATTGCAATTCCATAATATGCCAAATTTAACTAAATAAGAAGACTAAACCAAGATTAAACCAGGACCAAACAGGACTAACTTGAGGTCTATTTTAACTAAACCAGGCACACACCCAAGACTAATTTAGGAATAGGCCCAAAACTAAACCCAGCGATAAGTCCGCGCTGAACCAGGACTAGAACCAAGACTAGATCTATGTCTAAACTAGGATTTATCTATGAATTCATGTTAAAACTGACTCAAAGGACTGAATCTGGATTATTCAGAAATACAGTAAAGAATAAATAAGACTAAGTCAGGATTAAACCAATCACAGAAGTAACTAAGCAGAACCCTGTCACTTTCTTACACATTTATCCTTGGTTTGAACATTTTGTACACGTTCACACATGTATGTAAGTCTCTTTTTTGTGTTTTTTTATCAGAACTATGAGGCCTTCTTCGATGCCAGAGAAGACAACGCTGTGTATGCATTTCTGGGTCTGACTGCTCCCCCAGGCTCCAAGGTAGACCTAAATTACTGATACGAACACTATACTAACTTTTAAATACATCAGTAGGAGATCCTATTTCCTGTATGGTCACACTTTTGTATTTATTTCAAATTACAGTTTATATTTTATAAAGACCACACTTCATTACATAACATCCATTCTTTATTTCAAAAGCAGCCATGCTCTGCTTCTCCATTTACACTCGCTCACAAGCGCCTCCTCTCTGTCACACCAGGAACTACAAAGAGGTGGGCCAGTTACCATAGAAACACAGGGGCTTTCCTCGAGGCTGTGGCAGGGGCTCTACAAACCAATATCCTCCATTTTAATATAGCACCCTCTCCCTTGTGTTTCTCTGCAGGAGGCTGAGGCTTTAGCGAAGAAGCAGCAGCAACAGTAGCTCCAAAAAAAAAAATACAAAAAAAAAAACTCAAGACCTAGACTTGGACCTAGACCTGGACCCAGGAGCTGATCCAACAGAAAAACCCTTTGCTATTTCAATCTGTGCATACGTTTTGTGGTGTTTTTTTTTTTTATAATTGTGTTCAGCCGTGCCTTGTGAGCTGGAGTGAGAGAAGGTACAGAAGCAGACCATTATGGGTATCTGCTTTCTCCTGGTAACACTCAGCCTGCTAAAAGCCTACAGGCCTACCAATCAACGTAAACATGACGTGAATGAATGACCATGTTCTGTGCAGCCTCATGTTAAAATATACATCATCACAAGAAAATACACATGTAAATGTAAAGGTTTGTCCAAGTCATGTTCAATACATCAAAACGGTTCAGTGGTTCTTAACCTTTCACAGATTCCTTTGATAATTTGGTGAAAGATATTGACCTTCACCTAACTGCACTGAAAAGATTAAATGAACAACAGGTTTTATATGTAGTGTAGCACTCATGGCACATGTGCTTTCCTTCAGAAACAGACTCTATAGACCTCTAGTAACATGCAACTAAAAAAAAAAATTTATACCAAAAATTGTGTTTAAATACAATTAAAATACAGACCTCTAAAAGCCCATCCCTTCAACTTAAGAACCCCTAACTTAACTTTACAAGATCAACTTATAGCAGCCCTGCGACTAACTGGCCACTGTCCAGGGTGTACCCCGCCTCAGGCCCAAAGCTGCTGGGATAGGCTCCAGTCACCCGCGACCCCTAACAGGACAAAGCGGTAGAAAATGAATGAATGAACTTGTATAGCAGCACCTGAAGTAAGTTTGATCAACAACAGTTCATAACCTTTTTTGATTCATTTCGTTTTGAGATTGTGCTAAATACAATTGACCTCTAACTTTGAGCAGAAATCTTTAAATCTCCATCTTTAAATGCCAACAATATTAACAAAATTTAATGTTTATTGTAACACCCATGTCACAGCTTTTCTTTAATAACCATACACGCATAACATCTCGACTAAAAGTAGAACCAAACTTATTGATTATACTATATATCAATATCAAATTTATTTTTCACTTAAAGCATCTCTAATAAGGTTTATTCAGGAAAAAAAACACAAAACCTTTTAGACAAGAGTCTCTGTAAACACGGGCCACCACATGTTTCAGTTTTTCAGTTCAAACATTGTCTTTCATTTCTTAAATGACATTATTCATGTTCATCCCAAGCCTCATCTGGTTTTAGTTTATTCAGTAATCAACTTTACATTCATCATATCATTTCAATGTTGGTAGCACAAACAAAAACCAGAATAATGTTACATTAATTTTCATTTGCAGACTTCTTCAACTCATTCATGAGCCACAGAGGTTAAGAACCACTGATCTACTTTGTTAAATTCTCAAAACATACTAAACAACCTGTACAGTTTTGTGCAGCTCTGCCAGTTTTCACCAAAACAGCAGCACCTTGTGTAGTTTTTTATAATACCCTTTTCTATGTTTTTATTTACTTAAACATAATATGTCTTACTATTTTTTTAACGCCAACACTCGCACATGAGAAAACCCAAAGGGATGTGGATGGATTTTTTTTAGGCGAGTTTAATGTTTGCTGTTATAGTGCCATGTTTCCCATTGTTTTTAAGTAGCTATTCCCGTTTTGCACAACCTTATGTTCCATAATTTGAATCAAAGTGTAAAACCCAGAGACTGAAACACATACGACTGAACTGTTCTTTTTTATGTTTAATAAATGGTTGTAAGTTTAAAGGAAATGTCTTCTCTTTCTTGAGGTAGTTTACCACAGTTCACCACTTACAGTATATAGATGTAAATGAACTGTGCTGTTTCCCCATTATTCATTACTTTTAGATTCATTAAGGAAGTACGTGCGTAGGGCGGACGGATGACTGGGCTGTTGCAGAAGTGAAACCCCAGTAGGGCTCTATTATTACAAGCGTAACCACAGTTTGAGTTGCCTGTAAGACTGTCAGTAAGAAAAAGGCTCAACTTGTAAAGAAACCAGTCAAAAGGATTTAAAAGCATCATGTTGGGCGAAGGTTTCATCAGAGTGTTTCATTACAGAGAAGAAAAAAAGTTAACCTCTAAGCTCAAAGGGACACAGTCACACAGTGTGAATCTGGTCAGCCCCGGTCTGGACTTTACATCCGCCTCAGAGAGACAAGCAAACATGGCTGAACCAGGTAAACGATTTGATGTTCTTATCTTATTTCTTAATGGTTGAATGTAGGAACACCCAAACTTCATTCCAGGTATTGTAAAGTAATTATTTTTGTATGTGTAATGCAAATTTCAGTAGTGTTACAGTTGAGCTCACTCTAACTGTGGCTAGTGTACCAAGACAAAAACAATGTGTAGGGACGGAGGCTGCGCAAAGACCAACGCAACTTAAACTTAAGTAAACTAAAACTAAAATTTCACACCATTGACAAACTATTGCATGATTGAGAGAAAAAAGATTTTGCCACATTGTGATAAGACATGTGATGTGCAGACATCAGTTGCAGACTTAGACCGGATCTACAAGAATGTAACAAGTTGCAGTGTACCCTGATTTAAAACTTCTGCATTTTCAGTTTAATGTACACAAGGACAAAGGTTTGGCTTCAAAAGCTATGGGAATACATTTTTTATCTGTTTTTCTTAATTTGTATTAGATGTTGTGCCAGTTCAAGCCCAGGGTCTGTCTCAGAATAACTGTCCTAAACCGACCCTGTAACTTAACCTGTAAGAAATGTTGTTATTCAAAACATAGGCCCATATTATATCAAATATACAGAATAACCCTGGTTTAGTACCACTGTGTAACTATGTTAGGAAATAGAGAAGAACCTTAAACGATGGGCAAATCAATACGTGCCATGTACACTGTGTGTATAACACTGGCACATCAGCAGTCACTGTAGCACCACCCTCTTCAATGGTAGATGAACTCTTCAATTAATATTACTGGGATTCTGAGAAAGACCCCTACACATTGGTTTTCAGACCAGTCTCAAGTCCCAGAGTGATCTTTGGTACTGTGATATGGACTTTCAGGTCACTGTCTTGGTTCCACTCTGCTGGAAGTGTTTTTTGCATTTTAACCCTGTTGTAAACAGAAAACAAAATGAACTAATTAAGTTGTTTATTTGTTTGATTTATTTCTGAAACCAGGTCTAAATCAGGAAGAACTAGTCCCCAACAAAGAGGTTGTGGGTCTCTTAATCCCAGGATGTCCACCCGTGCTCACCCCAGATCCTGGTCTTCCAGATTGTTTGGGCGACTGCAGTTTCCTGCAGCATTATCCAGACCTGCATGTGGCCGATTCAGGTCCCATCCCACTCCACCCAACAAGGTCCACAACCCCCCAGCCCCTCATATCTCACACAGAGGTCCCGTCTCTTCAGGAGCCCGAGACTGACCAGGGGTATTTGGTCATGGGCGGTAGTGTCAACATCAGCATGAATGTGCCTGGTTTGGAGCCCATGTCTAACTCAGTGCTGAATGGGATGTTGGAGAAACAGCTGGAGGAGGTCTATCTACAGCATCTGACCGAAAACCTGGCTCGGTGCAATTCCCATTTTGGAAATAGCCTCCTTCACGGCCTGGTCCCCCCTCCACAGCCAAACAGACAGGGCCTAGACTCACTAGAAGTCAGTCTGCAAGAGTCCACATCCAGTGACAAGCCCATAAGTTATCTGAACACTCACAATGTAGTGCCCTGCTCTTCCAACTTCAGCTCCCCTGTGCTGATGATCTCAGAGATGGAAAAGCTGCAGTAAAGACAAAGAAAAGTCAGACTGGATTAATCTCTGTGAATATGACAAACGAAATAAAAATGTGCTGATACTCTATGTTTACACGATTTTTCTAATCTTATCAGAGCTGGAAGTGATGCTTTCACACGCCATCTGCTGTTTTAAATATGTATTACAGCTTAATATTTCAATTAACGAACACAAAAATAATAGAATTCAGTGAAAGTAAGTGAATAAGTGAAGGTTATTGTTAATAAGCTAAATTGCATTGGAGTAAAATACTAGCTGATCCTGGGATGTGAAATAAAAATACCATATTACCTCGGTCCAAAGTCCCCATCGTTTCTAAATAAATAAAGGGAAGCAAAAACATTGACAATATTTGTCAGAATTTATGTCAAAACCTATATATTATAATTATATTATAAATACTGTATATGGCCAGAGGGCTTTGGTCAAGGTTGAAAACGGCTAAAAAAAGAGTCAAATGGTCAAAGTTGTAATTGATAAAAGGAATAGAGGTTTTCTTTAACTATGGATTTTTTTAATAAAAAAAATGACTGTAATTTGAATTGTCATTATTAATTACTATACGGCTGAACAATGTAATCACAATGTCAAGGTCACCAACATTTGTAAAACAAAGAGTACTAAAAGTGCTGTTATGTTATTACATAGATACTACAAGTATTCACTGTTAACATTTCAACATTTAATTAATCAATCAGTGCCATAAACCATGTTGTGGTGGGCAGATCAATGTGGTGTGAGCTTTGTCTTTTAACTGGACAATCACAAAGGCTTTTGTTATTTTCAACACTTCAACAAAGAAAACATAAATCATGTGAATTGACTGCACGTGTAATGCTGTTATCATGTTCAGGAGACTCCTGAAAGGTTATTTTGCTCAAAGATTTGTCCAAGAAGCCTCAGCACCTTGCTTTAGGTTCTTTAATTACATAAAGCATTGAAATGGGCATCACAATAATTGCTCAAGTACATCCAATATTTGTCTTATGATCATTTCAGTTCCATCTTAGACAACAAATATAATGGATTTTATTGAATCAACACATAACTGATTTAATATTCCACATTATTATTGCAATTAAACAAAAAAACGAATTATTCAATCAAACATGGCTAAGTTCTAGCAGGTTCTAGGTTCTACTTGAGTCCTGGACTTTGTGGCTCGTGACTCAGGGGTAAGCCTCAATGACTTGACTCGACTTGGAGTTTTTTTTTATGGCTTGAACTCGAACTTAGATTTGATTCTTCTCACACAAGGACACAAGGAAACTTGACTCGACTCGGACTTGAGAACTCAGGACTTAGACGTAGACTTGGACTTGAGCACAATAAACTCACAGTCATGTTCAGCGACAACATCACACACCCAAGGCCTGTTGCATGTGGTCGTGCGCGGGACGAGCTGCTCTCATTTAACTCCAGGTCCCTAAATCTTACCCAGTGATAAAGTTTAGCCTAAATAAATAAATTTCAAAAATATAGGCAGGCTATCGTCTTAATTGATATGCCTTAATCAAAACTCTATTAAAGGTCTTGTTTTGAAATAGGCTTATAAAAAACAAAAATCCCAATCACTGTGTCAGTTTTGCTCCAACAATTTCAGATTTGTCACTCATATTGGTGACTTAGACTTGACCTGGACCTTTCTTTAGTGACTCGGACTTGGACTTGCAGTTTAACTAAAGATGACCCGACTCGGACTCGACTTGAGTTGACTTGGACTTGAACACTGAGGACTTGACAACAACACTGGGTTCTAGACAGTTTCCTTTGAATCCCTCCTTGTTCTCCATCAGTGTCTGTAAACGGTCTCATGTGTCATGTCTTGATTTAGGTTTGCTATCAGTCCCTCAAATTATTTTAGCCAAACTCCTTTCATTATGACTACAGCTCACACATGCCACATTTGTCCTACTCTGAGGTCCTAAATTCAACTGTTGCCCATATATTTGTGCATATGAGAGGGGCTCTGCGACACTGGCGGGGTATCAGTGCTAGCTCAGGGATTCCTGTGCACATTAGTGTCGGGTTGTTTTGTGTGCACTGTGCTGGTCCAGCCTTTATCTCCACAGCCTGTGTCTGTGTCCCAGTCTCTCTCTTTCTTTCTGCTGCCGTCCCAGCATGGCAGCGGGATGGACACGCTGCTTCAATCTTTACTTTTATCAGCCTTTCTGGTGGTGGGATCTCTCAGACTGACTCCTATTGTCGACCCTCCTCAGCCCCCCAACCTGTCCCCTGCTGAAAGAGGGAACCCCAGTGATGGCAGCCCGTCTGTGGACCTCCCCATGACTCTGAGGGTCTTCAGTGTGAACTACCACCATATTCAGGCTCCTTTTGAGATAGTGCCTTGAATCATGCTGGCCTCACTGGCCAAACTGGGTGAGCTTGGCTTTTTTCTCTAGTGGAGTCAGGCCAAATTACAAACCCACCCTGAAGAAGGCTACATGTTAGCCACTACGCGTGGGCACTTTCTACCCAGCACGTAGTTCTTTTAATGTTTTAATGGTAATCAGCCATAAGGGATAAAGGTTCTTTAAAGTACTCCATGTATTTGAAGAGTATCTTGTTTTCTCAACTTTGCCTTTAAAGAACTGTTCCCAATACCAAAGAGAACAATGGACTAATCACATTGAAGCTTCCTGAGCACTTTGGACCCTTTCTTCCTTTGATAACAAACCCATTATTTAAAAAGTTCAACTGAATTTGTGAAAGTTTTATTTGTGTAATGTAATGTCATTATATGTCATAGAGCTCTACCTTTTTAGTGTAATTTGATGTACCGTAGATCCTTCATCCGGCAAAGAAAAACTCAAAAAACTCAGCTATGATGAAAAAGGAGAACCCTCAGGGAAACCTCAGAAGGATGGATCTACTCCTAGAATGGACAAGCTGTGCAATAGATCTTACCGGGACAATTTACCAATAAGATCATATCACAATTTGATTTTTTGAACAAGTGGTTTAAAAAGGAATCTTAAAGAACCCTTTATTTTTAGCTTTACTCAAACCATTTGTTAAATTTATGTATTTGGATACACTATTTAACTTAAGCCATTAGAGATTTCTTCTTGGTCATGACTCTCCCCTCTGTCTGTCCTCAGGTTTCCACTGGTCGGGTCGGGTCCCAGCGGTGGTCCCAGAGAGCTGTCTCCTCATCATTGTAGGGTTCTTGGTGGGAGGAGTCATCTATGGTGTCCGTCACTCCGCTCCTCCGACTCTCAGCGCTGATGCCTTCTTCCTGTTCCTGCTGCCTCCCGTCGTGTTGGACGCGGGCTACTTCCTGCCAGGAAGACTGTTCTTTGAGAACCTTGGGACCATTCTCTAGTTTGTGCACAATTGATTTTTTCCTTATGTCATATAATTATATTTTGGGTACAAGTTTATAGAACAACTTGCAGAATATTTATTTCAGCTGCACCCCTAACATCCTATGGACATTCAGTTCAGCTGCATTATCAGAGCCACTGTATTTAGATATGTTTGAGTGTGTTATTATAATCTATGGGGGCAACTTTCTCGTTTTTATGGTAAATGGTAGTTATTTGAAATTGGGAAATAACATTTATTATTAGTTTCTATAATATAGGTAAGGCCCATGCTTTCTATTTCCTAAAGATAGTTCATGATCTTGTCTTCAGGTACGCTGTGCTGGGAACCTTGTGGAACGTTTTGGGCATCGGCCTGTCCCTGTATGGGGTGTGTCTTCTGGCCCACAGCTCTCTGGGGGACGTGTCTCTGCTGCACTGCCTGCTGTTCAGCTCTCTGATCGCGGCTGTGGACCCTATTGCGGCGCTCTCTGTCTAACCAGGAGATGCATGTCAATGAACAGCTGCATATCCTGGTTTTAGGGGAGTCGCTGCTTAATGATGCTGTTACCGTGGTGAGGGCAGAGATGGATTGTGTCTAATTCAGTGTTAAAAGATTTTACATTTGCATAAAACATTTACATTTTCTCTTTTAATCTTTTACTTTCAGATATACAATTTGTACATGAGAAAAGACATGATATACCATACTTTTCTTTATTTAATATAATGATATTCATGTGTTAATTAGATATTAACTTGTGCTGGATTAATGTATTCCGTATATACTGTATACCTGTCATATCAGACTCAATTTCCTTAAGGTGCTGTACAAGCTGTTTGAGTCGTTCCTCCGCCTGCCCTCGGTGACTGGATGTGTTGTTGGGTGGATGCAGAGTGGTGGTGGCCGTTCTTGGAGGCTTGTTTGTGGGCCTCTTCTTTGGCCTGGTGGCGGCCCTCACCTCTCGGTTCACCCCCAGAGTACCAGTCATCGCTCCTCTCTTTGTCTTCCTCTACTCATACCTGTCCTATCTAACTTCAGAGATTCTCCACCTCTCCGGCATCACAGCATAAGGTAAAAACCTATACACACCACCAAATACATGTGCTTTGACATCCTCAGAAAACAAACATAACATCATTTAATCACTCAAACACTTTAAACCCACAAGTAATCCAAAACCAAAATAAACCACAAATAAAACCCAGATAAAACCAGATACCTTGACCCCACTGAAATAATCCCTGCAATAATTGTTGAATAAATCTAGATTTAACCAAAGGACTAAACATGGGACTAATTTAAGACTGAAACAAAACTTGAAAGAAAGATAACTAAAGCAAGGTAAACCAGGAATAAACATTTAAATAAATGTCAATCCCAGAATTAAACTACAAATAAACTCGTGGATAACCAGTCCTAAAATCACAAGGTAAAACTAAAGTTAATCCTATTTGAGCAACACTCCATGAATAAACTAGGCCTGAACCAGAACTAAATCTTTATATAACTGTGTCCACAGCATCGTGACCTGTGCCATCACCATGAAGCAGTACGTAGAGGCCAACATGTCCGAGCGCAGTAACACAAGTATACAGTATTTCCTGAAGATGTGCAGCAGCGTGAGTGAGACTTTGATTTTTATCTTCCTGGGTGTCTCCACCATCCAAGACATCCACATGTGGAGCTGGCCCTTTGTCTGCGCCACGCTGCTGCTCTGCCTCGTCTGGAGGGCCACAGGTAACTCACACACACATCCCAGTCAATGATGTTACACTTAGTTACACATATTTCCAGTTTAAATAACCTTTTTAGCATACACTTTTTTTGCATTATGAACATTACAATTTGATATTAGACATTTTCTTAGTTTTGTCCAATAGACAGAAGGCAGATTGAGGAAAATACAGAACTAAATCATAAGTCATTTGAGTCCCTATGTGGTTATGATTGTGTTTTGTACATTTTGGAGACTTTTTTCATATTAAAAGGGGTCTTATTAAAGTATTTTATTTCTGCAACCTATTTTCATACAGGATTACTTCTTAAAATATAAGTATACTCTTTAATGTCATTGTATTAAACATTAAGTGTTTTTAAATACAGTTGTTTTGTCCTGGAGGTGTTCTCCTGCTCACTGCTGTGGTGAACAAACTCAGGAGAAACGCTGTGACTTTCAGAGACCAGTTCAGGGGTGCAATCTGTTTCTCACTGGTTTTCCTGATCGATGACTTCCCAAAGAAGAGACTTTTCATCACAACAACCATTGTAGTCATCCTCTTTACCGTCTTTGTCCAAGTACTGACTAAACCTAACTATTTATCTGGCACAATTACTTTCTAATTTAAGGTGTGTGGTGCATTTTTGAGTCATGTTTGTTTTTAACTTTCAGGGGATGACCATAAAGCCTCTGGTGGAGCTGCTGGATGTCAAGAGGAAAAAGAGAGCTCTGCCCGCAGTCAGTGAGGAGATCCACAGCAGGGTAAGAGCGAGTCACAGCCAGGGCTAATTATGTGGTTTTATGAGGGGAATTTAAAAAAGGAATTTATAAATGGCAGCTGTTGAAGAGAAAATTGCCTTTTCTCAATAATTATGCTGATTTCTTGTCCTTTTAAATATGTGCACCATATTCGCAATGTTCACAGACTTCTTGACACACTCTTGAGAGGATGATAAATAAAATTAATAGATGAAGAAATATATAATAAAGTCTAGTCCAGTGTGAAGGAAAATCAAGCTAAAGTCCTTTTTTCCCCACAGTTCATACTGTTGTTGTGTCCTTGGGCAAGACACTTAACCCTCCTTGGCTCCAGTGGTGTTCTGTAACACTGGTAAAGCACTTTGAGTGACTATGTGGAAAAGCACTATATAAATAAATAATTTTATAAAATAAACACTGCAACAGTCACAGGTGCACCTCCTCAGTTTTAGATCTACAGTTTATTCTAAAACCAGTGAAAACTACCTTTCACTGAGAGTAGAGATGCAAGCTTTAGGAAAGGTTGTTACCGTTTGGCACATGTTGTAGTAGAAGCAACTAATCACTGCAGAATATTGAAGAAAAAACTCCAGAATATTGAAGGAAAAATAGATGCAGTCTTTAATTATCAGTAAACTATTAGTAAATGCTTGGGGGTCCAGATTAAACTGCCCAACAGGCTACTTGTGACCCCCAGGGCTTAGTTTGCCCACCATTGAGCTAGACAAACAGAAAGACTGCAACAGCATCAAAACCATTTTTATTAATACCCATGGCAGATATTCCTCTGGTTACAATTTTAATTATACAGGATTACCATTTTTTTTGCAATTTTATATCAATGTTAACTTCATTTCAATATAAGTGACACAAAAACATATAAGACAAGCTCTAACATGTCTAGTAAATTCAAGAGTTTGTGGAATGAAAGAGGATAATGTGTTCTTTAAAGGTAAATAAAAAACAACTAATAAGATCCTGGGGCTGCTCTGTATTTCCAGCTCATTGATCACCTTTTGGCTGGGATTGAAGCTGTGGTCGATTACTGGGGATGGCACTACTAGAAAGACAAGTAAGTATTTTCTGTAAAAAACAGAGGCTCTAAAGTCTCTAAAGTCCCACTAGAGGGCACCAATGATCATTTCCAGAAATTCTGTGTAGTTTTGGCCACTGTTAACTGTGATGTGTTTTGTGTGTGAGAGGTTCAAGCAGTTACACACAAAGTACCTGCGTTGGTTTTTGATTCGAGAGGAGAAGCAGGCCCAGTCCAGTGTCCTCAGAGTTTACCAGGAGCTGGAGCGAAGGGAGCAGCGAGGAGACAAGGAGGCACCATTTCCAGTGTGAGGGAACATATATGTTTCCTAATGCTGAGGATTAAATGCAACAGAAACAGACATATGGTTGTTTGAAAGTGATTACTGATGTCATTTCATGTTTTTTTTTTTCAGAGCAGAGTCTCAGTCCCACAGTCGTCCACTTCGTCCTGAGGAGATGGACAGCATCAGACAAATCCTCTCTAGAAATCTCCACAACTTCAACAAGGAAAGCACTTTTATCTGTCTTTGTCTAGTTTTTAATTAGCACTTCAAACATTTAAATTGATCCTTTCCAGCAAATCCCCGCCTACAGCCGCCACACTCTGCACCAGGACGGCTTGGACAGGACCAGGAAGACCCGCCGTAGACACCAGAGTCTGGGAGAGACATACTCATACAATACAATCAAAACCTAGGTGGAGGATGCAGAGTTCAATGGACCCAGCAAAATGAGAGCTCTCATACTGGTGAGGCCTAACACCATTCACCTGAGGTCCTGGAGCCTCTTTAGACAATACTTTCCAAAAATCAAGTACTTCTGGTCTCTCTCTTTGCAGTGTGCTCCATCAGCCCATGGCCTGTCACTCAGAACGCCTCTGACCTAGTGACCACTGCTCAAACCGAGGGACAAGCGCCTAAGAAACAACTCAGCTTTGATTTAGAGAATGAAAAGAGGAACTGAATGGGGAAGAAAATAAAGTGAAACATTTTTCTTAGCTCTTGGGACATTGTTGCTATAAAGCTGTAGGGTTAAAGACAAGGTTGATATAAGGACTTTTTAGGACCAACAGGAAACAGTATGTGTTTGCCAGGTTTAATAAAGCTTTCCTGAACTTTGCTAGAGGTTTGTCGGTCATTTGCATCTCAAGTCTAATTCATTTTCAAAGTGACGCTCAAAGTGTAGCGCCAGGCTTTGAAATACCTCCGAGTCATAAATACAAACACAGAGGCACGCACTCCCTGTTTCCTTTACACACAGTCGTGGTAATTTGACAAGGACAGGGCTACAGCTTCCCAAAATAACTCTTGCCCCCCTCTGTCCCCTTCGGCTTGTCCTCTTTACTTACAGAGTTACCCCAGAGCTCCCAGCATGCCAAGGTGTGGCTCACTCTGTTTAGGACTGGTCTGAGGCTAGAGAGTGGACCCTTGTAAAGAGCTGTACGTTGACCTGCCTGAGGACTGAGGAGAGTTTGTCTGGAGTTATGAAGGTGGGCGCCGCGGCCCTGGCTGGGGGGATATTTGGGGTAGTGGGGACTTTGTGTTTCTTCCTGGCATTCGGCACAGACTACTGGTTGGTGGCCAGCGACAACTGTGGACCAACAGAGATACTCACAGCAAAGACTGATGAAAACGCCACAAAGGTGAGGCAAATAATACTGTATTTGTGAAACAGATGTATAAAAAGACTCCTAATGGTAGATCACAGGAGGATCATGAACTGCTACTGAGTAAATGTACTGCATCTGACATCAGTTTTATTTTGATCACTTGTAAAAACATGACCAGCTGTTGTGAGAGAGATATGCATCTGTTTTTAGGAGCTGCTACACTGCCATTTAAATCACTTGAAAAAAAGATCTTTAGTGAACAAATGCAACAACAGTAGGAATAAACCCAGCTTTAAAATACAGTGTGTAGTATTTTATAATGTATGTAAAACATATATAAATGTTTTTATTAATAAGTAAGTATTTAGAAATATCAATCGCATTTGAATTTAAGTTATGCCAAATATGTCAGTTTTGTATTATTGAAAAGACTGAGGAAGGACCACCCCCAAAGGCCTGTTATATAACTTTGTACCACTAGATGGAGTCATGTGCTTGGCTCTAGTCAACTTGAGTCTTGGACAAAATCATGTTATATTCAAACTTATTAAATCTTTTTCTGACACTACCCTTGTTTGGTAAATGCCATATATAGTGTAACACTGCTCATTTAAATAGTTAAACTCCAGTCTACAGCCCTCTACAGCTAAGTATCCGTTGTATTGTTCATACTTTGTTACAATAAAGAGGGAAATTTAAGTTGCTCTGTGTTATTCAGCACCATCAATCATGTTTGACAAGCAACTGGAGACTATCACTCACGAGCTTTTCATGTATGTCTTAAAACCTCACAGACCAAAAGGCTGTAATCAGAACCACATTTCATCCTCAGCTGTAGCCATGTGCTGACAAAACATCATGTATTTTCTCTGCAGATCACAGAAAGGAAAGCAGTGAACCGTGCGTCTCTCACTCTGCATCATGAGGGATTCTTCTGGCGCTGCGTGTTTCAGGTGGAGCCCTCGGCAGACGCTCACCTCGCCACACTCTTCAGTAAGCATCCAGTGAGGCAGTACAGTTCATTACAGTACTAAAACATATAATCTAGACCAGTGTCTACTACAAAAAGACAGGCAGCATTAACAGTAAAAAAGCAAGATTTTCAGGTGAATGTTTTGTCCCTGTGCTTAATTCTTTAATCAGTAAAACACTTTTTTTTATTCTCCCATGTAAACAAAGTAAAAAACACAGAGGGGAGTTGCTGAAACATTTAACTCTATATTGTTCTCAGGGCCGTAGATGTGGTTAAAAGGATTTCAGTTGTGTAATGATCTTGTGCATATCATAGCTGTAGGTTTTGGTGGAAGCACGCTTGTCCAGTGCAGCTGCCAGACCCAGGCTCAGCTCTGTGGTCTGTTTGACAGAAGAGATAAATGTTTATGAATAAGATATTTGACAGGACCTGACAAGAAAGTAATAGAAGATATTTACTTTAATATTAAGTGGTTTTCTCTTGTGGTGTTTCTCCCGCTGCACTTAATCAAGACTTTCTTTTTCTAAAACCTCAATATGTATATTTCATGTGAGAAATAAATCTTTTACATTTTCTTTTTTTTTATTTCAGCAAACCAGCCTCAATCTAAAAAGTGTGTTAAGGGTTACCTTTTCCCTTTGCCCGTCTCACATGGACCTGTGCCTCATCCCACTTATGACGCCACAGCAAGTAAAGCCAAAGTCTTGTGACGTTAACTCAAAGATACATAGCTTTTGACTTGAGTAGAGAAAAAAGCTGAACACTTCTATACATTTACAAAAGCATGTGTGCATGTATTATAAGAGTGTACAGACTGCAGTAGTCAACACATGCTCCATATTTACTGATTGAGCTATATTTAGCACAGGACCAACACAATACAAACACAGTCCAATTATATTTGAGGTCCCACACTGAGTCCATTTGCTTGTTGCAGTTTTCAGAGGCTTCTGGACCGTGCTGATAATCTTGAGTCTGCTCTCAGCTCTGATTGGTGGATTCCTCTTGGTCTGTGGCGTCCCGTTCTACAGCCACAAACTGTACAAAGTGGGCGGGGCTCTTCTCATCACTGCTGGTAAAAATACGCCCCAAACATGTTGTGTGGTTATTAAAGTCCAAGTGCGTGAGCGTAGTGCCAGAGGAATATCTGAATGTTGACACATACATACACACTGCAGCAACTACTGCCTCTGCTGCTGTCAGCTGTTCAGACATATCATCTGACAAACTCCAGACAGATGTAACGGGGCTGTCACTGTCGCTACAGCAACAGCAGGTGTAAACACAGGAGATGTGCTTATTCACAAGAGCAGTGTCCAAAAAGTGATCAAATATTATTCCGACAAGTGTGAGCAGGTTCTAACAGATTATCTTTCACTTGTCACCACAATTTAGTTCAATTCCAATTACAAACCAACCTGAGAAAATATAAAAATACTAGATCTTGTGTTTCACCTGTTGCTCCGTTCCACATATTCTAGCTTTGTCAAATGGATGTGTTGTAGTTATAGGTTCCACGCAAGTAAAGTAAAAAGCTGGAGGTATTGGTGTGTATAAAACATACAAAAATAAATGTCTTGTAGTATGCTTTTATTTGACCCATTTTAGAAACTGAAAGCTTTCCCATACTGAGCTAGTTCCTACCATACCCCTCCAGCAAATATATCCTGTCCTGCTAATAGGTCCATATAATTAAGACATAATCAAAGCAGTCATGTTTTCGGTCCCCTCTGCAGCTTGTCTGTTCCTGTTCATGCTGCTGCTCTACGTCATGTGGATAGAGCTGGTGGATGTGAAGCGCTACATCCTTCAGGAGTTGGGCGAGTCCTGTCCCAAGGCAAAGGTCTCAGTGCTCTACGGCCTATCGTTCATGGTGGCAGCAGCTGGAGTTCCTCTGGTCCTTGTGTCTGGGATTATCTTCATATTTGTGGCTCGGGCACTCAGCGGCGGAAAGTAGAAGGAATCACTTTTAGTTGTAAAACCCTGGGACTCAGTAGCACTAGCCTTTAATGTAAATAGTGGATCTGGTGGATATGACCAACATTACTGCACCACTTCTGGGATGATTTCCTCAAATGGCACAACTTCAAATTATAAACACAATACTAATTTTAATCTAAAAAATGAATTTTCTACTCACAACTTTGCAATAAATATCTCGTTTATGGCATTTTACTGTCATTGAACCAACTGTTGATCTTATTAAATGCATCTTTGCTATAGTTTAGAGTTATTCATGTCTCTTATATCCCAAATACTAAGCAAAGAAGAAGGTTTATATGTCTGTAATATCGTGAAGAGGCTGGGGGAATGATCCACCTGGTTTCCTGTTACAAAGGAAGAGTAGAGGGAAAGCTCGCGCAGATGAACCAGATGTGCCCCGCGTCCTATTTTGGCTTGTCTTCAAAGATTGAGCAAGGTGATATAGGGACAGGGGATTTGATGGATGATGGCCCAAAAACAGAAAGAGTAAATTAATGGGAGCAGTGGTGAAGGCAACAGGTATTTATATAAACCACTCTTTCATCATTGTGTTTTTTTTTGTTTGCATCAGGCATGAACAGGAAGCTTGAAGACATCTCAATCCCAGAGCGAGTCCTGAAAAGACATTGCATTAATCCCATGTATGGATGGTTTATCAGAGGATGATTTTTAACAATTTAAAATCGGTGAACACAGGGGCAGAGTGGTTAGCGTTCCTGCCTCACAGCAAGAAAGTTGTGAGTTCAAACCTCAAACATCCTCGGCTGACTCCAGTCTTTCTTTGAGGAGTCTGGATGTCCTCTCCTTGGCTTCTCTCCGGGTACTCCGGCTTCCTCCCAGCGCCCAAACACATGCATGTACAGGTCAATTGGAAAATCTAAAATGTCCCTAATGAATGGTTGTCTGTCACTGTCTATGACTAACTAGATAGATAGACAGATCTTTATTGTCATATATACAATGAAAATTTTAAAGTGCTCTCCATTAGTGCATCACACATACGTAGTTAAAATAATACTAAATGTAAATTTAAGAAAAACATTAAAACACTAAAACAATAATAATTTAAAAATAAAACACCTAAAAACCCACACATACATCAAACAAAAACATTGGTCCAGACTTTTGCGATCTTAAAGTTTTGATAGATTAAACTCAGCCCTGTGACTAACTGGCCACTGTCCAGGGTGTACCCTAAGGCCCAAAGTTGCTGGGATAGGCTCACCTGCAACCTTTAACAGGACCAAAAATAAAATAATAATAATTGAATGAATGAAAATCCGTGAACACACTATCCTGGTTGATCCACAAATCTCCTCTGAATCTATACTGCAAACTAATCTACTGTAGTCCTGTGCTGACTTGTACTTCTTAACTGGCCCTGTAGAGGCACACACTCACAGAAGTACTATTGGTCAGAGGATCTTGGAAAAAGATGTTTGTCAAAATCATTATTTTAACATTATTTGACATCATTAACAAGCCACAGGCTTTTATCTGGGTGTAACACCAAGACACTCAAGAGACCAGCAACCTTTAGTGAGAAAGGGTTAATAGGTAAATGGAAAACCTGGTTAAAATAAGAATGCAACAGGGTTTATGAGTTTGTATTCTTTTGTTATAGTAAAATAAAAATAAAGTAAGTAAAATTTTGTTGTTAACTCACATGAACAGTGTATCCAATAAACTGAATTACCGCTGCCATCCACTAGAGGACGCTCCTGCTCTCCTCTTCAAAGGCAACCTTTCCCATACATTGATAAACACAGAAAGGAAACATAAAGTAACACTCAGTCAAAAGGAAAGGAAACGAAGGAAAGGAAGCAATTAAGGGGCTGTGTTTAGAAGAAGCCGGGCCTTGTTCAGTGACTGAAGCTCATCCTAATCACAGTTAATTAACTCTTGTGTCTCCTCCCTTGTCATCACCGACAATGGCTTCACACTATCACTTCATTTAAGGAAGAAATAATCTCGCACTTGGAGTGTCAGCAATTATGTTGTTATAATATTATGCATATGGCAGTCACGTGAATAAAGACATGACATGATAATTAAATAATAAATGGATTGCAAATTAACCCCACTGGACTTAAAGAAGCCATATTACATATATCTTGATGATTGAGATAATGACCGTGCATTAGTCTTGCGTGAATGTATGGGTCTTTTGTATTGTCCTCCATGTTTCTCTGTGTTTACTGATGGTCCAGTGTCGGCAGCAAATATGGAAACAGTCTAAGGCAGGCTTTCCCAAAACAGTGGGTCGGTACCTAAGGGTTGGTCACTGAGTTTGAGTCACAATAGAAACTTTCTGATTTCCAGATTATCAGTGTGCATTAAGATTCTATTAGTTTAATACTGTATATGTTACTAGGCAAAAAAATTTATTTTTAAAATCTGACTGGGAAGTGCAGTTAGGCTCTAGATGCACTTCTGGATATGGTATATGGATATTAAATTAAAGATTTGAGATTTCTGCAGTATGCTATGCAAAAGTGACTAGTGCAAATCCATTTTATATTGCATTTCAATATGAATAATTTACAAATGGGCTTTATACTATGAACATAAAGTGTTTTACAGTACAGTACAGTACAGTACAGATAAGTGAGCTACTAATTCAGAATTGAGTTTTGATTTATTGATATGAAAGGGCCAGGAACAACTATTTGATGTATTGCATATCTTCATTGAATCAAATTGGACACATTTTGTTTTACTGACAAAAATTGGAAAAAAATTAAGATAAGATAATAAGATTAGTCACTAGAGTCTAAAGTTTTGAACATGTAAGTAATTTCCCCTAATTTTTTTATTTCTGAAAGAAAGGCTGTCAAAGATAGTTTTAAGTCACTAAATAGAGTCATAAAATGAACAATACTCAATCTCAGTAACTATGAACTAAATTGTCAATCAAATACTATGAACAGTGTGTTATATAAATACAACAGTGCAAATAAACTGTAGATTAAAAAAAAAGAACAGCATTATTGATTTAACATTAAACAAGTGGAAATATAATAAAGAAGCCAGTAGCATTTTTGGAGCAATGTATTAAAATGTTTATTATATGTAGTTCATTGAAACTATACATTTTGTACAAAAGACAATAAACTAAATTTGTCTTTATGTTCAAATTTACGCCAAATTCAGTGGAACAAACTATTGAAAATGAAACTAAAGTTGTAACAGCAGTATTTGATCTATGTTATGGAAAAGTGTTAAAAAAAGATCAACGCAGGCAAGATCCAACTTTGCTTACATTAAACTCCCAAACAGCTGTGTATGTAACCTCAAATCTCTAATGTCACCCTAAAGTTATTCACTTCATCACTATTTGCAAAAAGGAACATTTACATTTTCAACTCTTTGTGTTCTACCTGGGAACAAGACTATGATGTTATACATGTTATCACCAATAAAGCCACTGAACAAAAGTCTGCAGGATAAAGTTTCTGAAGCACTGATCTAAAAGAAACTGACCTACGAGGACCCCTCCTCACCCCTGGGTCCCTTGGAGCACCTGGGCTGAATACTGGTGGGCTGTAATCCAGTCAAAGCAGGGATACACTTGGTGAGAGCGCTTTCCTTTCTCTCTCCAGCTCCTAAACTCTGGCTGTGAGCCGATTACCTGCTCTGTGTGAGAGAGCCTTGGCCCATCATAGGCCCCTGAGCGTCCCCTGTGTGTGGGGATGGGGGGAGCACACAAGGCCAGACGGACACTTCCAGATAAAGGCTTTTCTCCTGTCAAAAATGACTGCCCTGATAAGATCTGATATGAGAGAAAAGCAAGCCTTATGGCAGCACTGTTGCTTTTTTTGTCTCTTTTGTACGGGCTAAATCCCTTGGACACACACTAGTGCTAATCTTCACTGGGGGCAGAAAGGGAGAGCAGGTGGACGGATAAAAAACTGTTTCTCTGCATGTTTCCTTTTCTGTGTTGGTATAAATAACTCGTGTAGACTTTTTCTAAAAGACATCCCACCTTTAAAATGCACACATATACACACCAATATGGTAGGCAGATTATGTCTGGACAGTGCCTTCAATTAACCTCACAAAGACAGGATCATTTACACTCAATGCTCTGATAATAATAGCAGCAGGGAGCACTGTGTGTGTGGTTCTACTGTACACAGCCAGCTTGCAGTCATCTCTGATATGAGTGAGAAATAATAACCTACATTTTAAAGTTTTTGGCAATATGTTCAACTATTTTATGCAAAGAGTTCAGATTGAAATGAGAACCGCATGTTTGTTCAGTGCTTCAGGGTGAAAAGTAGATATGGCTCCATCAAATTTGACCTATATAATTAAATGTGATCAAATACTATATAGGAGTAGTGCAAAATAAAGTTAAACAAAAGTAAATCAAAAGCATATTTTTTATGGTTTAACATTACAATAGAAATAATGGATGACAACTGCTCAGAGAGGACAAACTGAGTACTACTGGAGGTACCTTTTTGAGCACACAATTTTGCATGAAAGTGAACTCACCATCTACTTCATTTTCTCTTGATTTAGAAGGGTGTGTCACTACAAGGCACCCATAGGTGTAAAAAGGCTAACCTGGCTCTGTCAGATAGCCTGTGTGTTGTTACACAGTACCATCTGGGAGGGCTTCCATAGACAGAGTTTGCACAGGGCAGGTACTTTAAATGTAAAACAGGTCTGTGATTGGATTTATCATCTGTGAGCAACTGCAGTTTTATCTATCCAGAGCAAGGACATGTGGTTTAACAGTAAAATGGCTGCTACGTTTTCCAAAACCTGAAACACGGCCAGAACGGTGAGTGCTGCCGGTGGCCTGACGACCGGGACGTGGACGCTTTGGTTGCATATTGTTGACCTCAGGGACATATGTGGAAAACATCATCACTTTGTGCCACTAGATGAAGTCATGAGCTGAACAGCGCTCAGTCATCAGCACTCAGATTGTCGTTGTAAAGGTTTTCTTAGAGGATAAATGGTCCTGTTAGGGGTCATGGGTGACTGAAGACTATCCCAGCAACTTTAGGCCTGACAATGGCCAGTTAGTCGCAGGGCTGAAATTTAGAGACAGACATCCATTCATTCTCACATTCATTCACTATGGTATTTGTCAATAAACCTATAAAAGCATGTGTTTGGGCAATGGGAGGAAGCTGGAGAACCTGGAGAGAACCCACAGTTACACGGGAGGACATGCAGACTCCTCACAGAAAGGCCTGAGTGGGCCAAAAAATTTCAAGCCGGAGTTTGAAATCATGACCTTGCGTTGAGGGAGTCCTGTCACCGTAAAGACACACAGTCACACATGACATAGTGTTTTGTAATTCTGAGTTCTGCTGAGTTGGGTTATATTTTGTAAAAAACAGCCATCTTGTGTTGATAATTGGAATAATTAAAGTCCATTTCTTGTTGTCAACAAGACTTTAAGCTTAGTCTACTATTTGCAGACTTGCAGGATCAATGTAGGCTTTACGTGACAGTGCAGCAGATAAGGCTTTTTATTATTTAAATAGCATCTTTAATACAATAAACAGTCTCAGAAAGCATACACTAAAACAAAACAAACCAGAATGCACAAATTTCCAGGACTAAACAAGCAGTAAGACGCTAAAAGACACATTAAGGCAGGTGGGGACTAATAAAAGCAGACAGGCATCAGTGAACACAGCAGTGCAGCTCATATCCTACGGTATATCACTGCTGCCCTGTGCGTTCACCTGCTGCTCGTCTGCAGGGTGTAAACATGTTTTGGCTCAGTTTATCCCAGCGTTGGCACACACCGTGGGACCTGCACAGGCATCAGTTTGTGTGTGTGTGCTGTTAACACTAGGAGCTGTCTGGCAAACAAACTAAATCCAGAGCCATCCATTTGAACAATAAATAACTCAAACGATAAACTGAAATAGCAACGAGAGGTTTAGACGGGCAGGGAGAACATTAGTGTGTGCGGACAGACACAGATACTGCTTTGGGCATGTGTCTTAACCATCGCTTTTCTTCTCTCTACTGTATGTCTTCATTCAATGCTCCCCCCTTCTCCCCAACATAGACACACTACCCCTGAATCCTTTTATTTGAAGGAGAAGGAGACTGCAAAGGAGGAGGAGGGCTGCTACTTTCAGGGTTGCAGCCCACTTGATTGGCAGCTGGCAGCATATGGAGCAGCGAGGAAGGTTTGCCCACGCTCACTTCTGAGGAAACAAATATTTGCCTGAAGGGGAAGAGAGAGAGAGCGCATGAGGAAAAAAATATTAATTAGTTTGCAGACGCACTGAGAGATAAAAGTCGGCAAGACGTATCCATCAAAAGGCAGCGGAGTTAGCTGCAAAATGGAAATTTTCCCCCAAGTTGACAGATCGAGTAAGGCTGCTGGCACAGCTGAGGGGGAGAGCAGTGCATGCTGGGAAAGCACTGAGGTGCACAGCACAGGAAGCCAACATGGAGCCGGCATTAACATCTGTGCATACGTTAACATATTACGAGTAGAATTAACATTTAGGCATCTTCCACGCTTCAGAAACAGGTTCTTTTGCCTCTCCAATTATTTCCTAATTACCATCTCCACATTGAGCCGTATGCAGGTAACACTGACACATGTGTAACGCATCACAGCGCTCAAGGTAAACATGCCGAGAGTCAAGAAATGTAATTTAAAAACGTACATATTCAAATCATTATATTAACATCGAGCATTATAAACATGTTTCAATCTAAATGCTCACAAGTACATTACAACATCCGGTCTTTGAGTGTTTGTTTTTGTGAAATGTTTAGTCACAACATGAATCATGTACATAACTATGTATAGAGTTGTTTTTAAAGCAAAAAGTAAAAGACCCACAAATATTTAGTGTAAACAATAGTAATTAATTCAAATTGATCATTTATACAAACTCAATCTATTCTCTTTACAGTGATATTTTTTAAAGTTTAAGTTAATTTATAATTGATAAACCTGCCTCCAGCTCATCATCTGAGTTTTTTTTTAAATTTGCAGTGTATAAACCATCAATGTCGAATGTGCTCTGTTAGAGTATTTGGTATTAGACTGGTGTAAGTCTTGAAACCTGTCATAAAGTTTTATATATATATACTGCATCTATAACATTATTTTTATTAAGTTGTTGAACATAGCACAGAACAAATATTTTCCCATTTTTTTAAAATCCCTAAACTAGTCTCCAGACTTACCACTTCAGACACTAGAGATCTACACAATTGGACAAAAAGTGGCATCACCTCCATCCCATTTGGACATTATGGCTTTTACAGCCTCTGTTCAGAGCTCCAACAGACAGCACTGGACTGGGGAGTGTCTGCCCAATCACCAGACTTAGACACAGTCTTTGGATTTTAAATGAAAACCACAATTGATTCATCAACAACATTAAAATTGGATGTCTGTGAAGGTTCTCATTCATCCAGGTCATCTTGAAGAAAGGTTAAATAAACAACATGAGAAAATGGAGTCCAGATGCTTTTGCTATTGTCCGGGACACATCATGTGTTATCTGCACTAACCCAGTCCCTAAAAGTATTGCACTTTAATCTAGGTCACGGTCTTCTAGTTGATTTTGTTTATTAGCAGAAAATAAATTTAAAAAATCTTAAACTTTTTATCTTCAATTCAGCATTATGCTTTTTTTTTTCTTTAGTGACATAAAGCAATCTCTGGGGCAACAATTAAAAATACAAGTGCACTTCAGCAGTTATAAACAAAAACACACCTATTTCTATTTTTATTGAACTGTTTGCAAAAATACCTTCTCACAAGTCGATGAATTCATTAATTTATTAAGAGCTAAAAACACATGAAAGAGACAATGTTTGCTTTGATACAAGGCTTTCAGACACTGACCATGGGATTATGCAGCGCTGATAAGGTAATTAACAGACTATGATAGTGTAATTAAGCAACATCTGAGAAGAAAGGCTGCTGGAGTGGCGCGTTGGTGTGGGCACACTTCAAAGCTTGTGGCCATGCTTTAAAAAAGACAGACTGGCTGCGCAGAACATTTGGTTTTAGCATGACTCCACATCGAAGGTCCTGAAAAGACACCATTAAGAATTAGCTGACAACACTAAACAACATTATTGTCATGGATTTCCTTTTTTGGGGCAAAATGATTTGCTTGTTAAAAAATGGACGGTGATAACATCGAGGGAACACAGAGGCGGAAACTGATAGCTTCATTGTTAGAAAGCCAAATGGTGTCTCTTCTCTATCGGTGTACAGTCTCGACAGATTCCGATGAATAAATGGAACGAGCATGAATTCACTTAGGTATTTACCTCAACGTGGTTTTATTGAGAAAAAACGTCTTTGTGGGGTTTGTCGTTGGGGCCTTGCAAAGTGCACTGCCTTCATTTCCCGCTCCCTCTCTCCCTGTGTGTGCACTGAACCAGCACAAATTCGGTTTTATTGTATTTATTTGTTTATTTACTCTTATCTCTTTTCCATTTCAGAGGCTTCCTATCAGAGACCTGCAAACCTCAGAAGCCGAGTGGCAGGGGAGCCGCGGGCTTACATTTGTGTGTGTTTCAGGGGATTGGTATAAAATTAAAATACAAATAGAAAAGAAACACTGGAATCATCACTTTTGTTATCTTCTACGCTTTACGGCTCCCACTGTTAACAAACTCCTCTGGGTGATGAGAAACGCTGAAATGTGCTCACTTCATGACTCCTACAGTATCTTTTAAGTAACGTTATACTCACTTGCCGAGAGTTCGGTTTTGAAAAGGATGTAAAAAACAATTTTGCAATTAGACAAGGGAAAATGTCCCACAATAAAGAGCGCCGCCTTTAATGAGTACATTCAGATGTGTTTTATTTTGATCCAAGCTCCTCTCACGTGCCAATCTTTAAATATGGTTTTCAGTCAGCAGTTTACATTTGGGGTGAGTAAATCAAATGGGCCATTTAATTAGACTGCTTTCTTTTTACCACAATAAATGTAAAAGACAATTTATACTCAGAAATATAACGGACGCCACTATATACCCCTATTCAGCTTTTCTATTTGACAATATGTCTTAAACTAAGGAAGCAGACATCTGGCAACATGTCAACCGGAAATAGTAAGGATTTAAAGTAGTACCTGCCATCTTTGTTGTCATCTTCTGCTTTGACTGTTTGAGTCCTCACCTGATTGCTTCAATCCCAAAACTGAAAAATGACTTGTGTATTCTGATGGGAGGCTACTTTGTACAGTATGTCGATTTGTTCTAATTGAGTTGGAAGGCAAAGCGATTTAAAGAACACTGTATAAACAATATGACAGTTGAGTGGCCATCATGCTTTATGGAGCATTTTCAAAGCCAGTAGTCGTACCACTTAGGATCATTGTTGCACTTGTTACATTTATGCCTTTACATTAACACTTTGTCTTATAATAGGTTTTGTAATTAGCTCTTTCAATTAGCAAGATAAGGAAGGACGTGGGTATATGTAGGCATTTTTGGAAATAGACTGATTAGAAAGGTGTGTTGTAACTGGTGTAAACACACCATTAAATACTATCTACATGCTATTTTGTCGTAGGTTTTGATGCACCCCATGATAAGCTTCATATTAAGCATAAAAAAAGGCTTGTTGTTATATTTAGCCAGTATTTCTGCCTAAGCTGTCTTCAGTGGGCAAAGTGATGTGCCTTTATTTACAGTGTAACATTGGCTGAGGACAGTGAAGTACAGAACGTCCCATCTATCACTGCCTCGTTACCAGCTCCACGGCGGCTGCTGCCCCTCGCAGGCGATCGTTGTGTGTCAGCCCATCTCTCCAGGATCCGAAACGCTGCTTTGATCTCCTGCAAGCCAAACAGAGGGAGAGAGACGCTTGCCCCTCACAGAGAGGATTGAATATCCCTGAGTCGGGACATCCCACCCTCCCTCCATCCCTCTTTCCTCCGCTCCCTTCCTCCGTCCGTCTACCCCAGTTATCACTGTGTCTCAGGAGGGCCGGGAGGAAAACGAGTCAAGAAGAAAGTAAGGAAAGACTATGCAGCTTGAAAACCACACTGAAGAAAAAAATGTTCTTTCCTGTGGTTTTATTAAGCTTTTCAGTGTTTAAAAAAGAATTACCAAAAATTACACTTGTAAATTACAATTTTGCTCATTTGCATGGTGGTAAAAAATAAACCAGGGAAAACCATGTTAAGTTTTAACATACATTCAACACATAAAATTGAGTTTTTTGACAGTTTTGACTTGTATTTTAGGAATAACAATAAAATACAACCCTTTGAAATGTGTCTCATTACTTTACAGGAATACTTTGATTGACAGTTGCATTTCAATAATAAGTCAACCCATTAACATTAAAGCTCCACCTTTTTCTTTTTGCTGTCCCTGTCTCCATTCACCCCTAAAAGCAGCCTAGGGATCTCTCCTGCTTTTTTTTTTTTGTTTTTATAAAAAACACAAAAAAAATAAATAGCATTAGCTTAGCTGCAACTTCAGCGTCAGAACGGCAGTTATCTCACTAAACTTTAAGTGAATGCCTTTCTTTCCTCTGTTTGCGTTTTTTCTTTTTTGTGCTGTTTCTCTGTTAAAAGAGACATTCAGCACTGAAAATACACTTTCTACGTTTTATCAGCAGCTATTAAACGTCCTGGAACGTCATATGACAAGCTGGTGTAGACCAATGGGAACGTTCCTTTTTTGTGCATATAATTTTTGCGAATCTATTAAAATCCTCTATAATAAACGTTAGATGGCATCATAAAGCCTGTTTCTTTTTTTTTTTTTTTTGATGTACCTTTCTGAACCTTACTGTGCATATTAAAAATGTAAAAAGAATGCTCACGCCTTAGCATTATATTTGTTCTGCAATGAATTACTGTCAATAAATGGTCAGATGAAGCTTCCAAACCCAAGATTATTGTTACAGCAGAAGTTGTTTCATACAGAACTATGGGAGTCAGGGTTAACAGGAAATAACTCTTTAATGCATGTTCCAAAAAGACATCTGCTTTTACAAGTGCTTCTGTTTTATACAAACTTTGGATTAGTAACTGCTTCGGCCTTAAAGTATGTGTTGTACATTGGGAGAGGTACTGTCTGGGGCATAGGGGGAATGGCCCAGGACACACACTGCAGGATTTATTTAAGGATTAGTAGGTTGTCTAAAAGACTTGAATTGAAGAGGTAGACGGGATGGAGGGATGTTGAAACAGGCAGATGAAAGAGTGCAGGAGGTCTGTGCTGTTGTGCTAACCCCCGTCCGGCCTGAGGTGCCCCGTGTGACTTCCTCCCCACAAACATCCTTCACATACTTTTACTGAAGCCTGGCAAATGATGAGAAACTCTTTTTTAACAAATTGACTATGAGTTATTGAGTCATTACATGGATTAGTGGTATGTGGTTTTTGTCAATTTTTAAGGATTTTGTTTTTGTGAATTTGCACAAAAATATCTTATCCTGACTTCAGAGACTAAAATAGGCCAGAATCCCAGTTTTAAGAATCAATGCTTTGCTAACTTTGTGAACTTTAAGAAAGAATAATACAGTGTGGACTATAACTGTAGGATTTCAGTTTCTCGGTAGCTCCTCTAAAGTGTCATGAACTGTTAAGTCAAACCGCTGACTTGGGTTTTCTGATGTTAAGGTTTGGCCTTGACTTGGTCCCACCATATTTACCACATTTTGGTTGCTAACAGCTCCCCACAAATTACACATGTGCGAACTCGGTTGGCATACAGAAAAACAAACACTGCATGAGCAAAGAGCAACAAACTTAATATTTACCTGTGCTTTCAAAACTCTCAAAATTGGAGCGCCATTACGTTTTTAAGTTCATCCTGTACTGTGGCAGGGACAGCTCACTTCAGTCAAAGGTCAGGACAACTTAATCGAATATTGTTTTGCTTCTGTGGTTTCCAGGTTCTAAATATATGTCTGTAAAACTTTAAACTGCTCGCTGAAGTTTTTACAACTCAGTGCTTACAGTCCACGTTACTATTAATATAGGAATATGAATAACCAAGTTTCTGTGTGCTCATGGGAGCATTAAATATCAAATATATAATAACCAGAATAAGGCTGAAAACATGGATAATCAAGTCCATGTCTCACTCTTCACAACCTTTACAAACATGTATCACAACATGACTTACACAAACCCTTATCAGTCTAATATAAATTGCCTACATAGACCACAACAATTCTTATCTTCCTAATTATGAGAGATGATTAAAGCATCTTTCATAACACTCTGCTGAGAAACTGAACAATACCTAACAAGTGGATCTTCTGCTAAAGCTGCAGTTACAGTAGTGTCTGAGGTAAAGTGGCGATTGGAGCATAATTAGGGAAACTTGAGCCGACAGGTGGGAGTCTGCATCAGTGAGAATTAACAGTGAGTATATCCATTTTCACAGCACCTGCTTCCATGTTGTAGTCTTGTTTTATTTAAGACCAGACTTGAGGTTCTGCTAATCACATTTTTTGTCTTGGACATAGAGCTCTGATGCTGAATATGGAGCTAAATGTTCATAGCAAGCTCTAAATTTCAGTTTGGTGTAATGTATTATACAAACCCGATTCCCAAATAGTTGGGACACTGTACAAATTGTGAATAGAAACAGAATGCAATGATGTAGAAGTTTCAAATTTCAATATTTTATTTAGAATACAACACAGATGACATATCAATTGTTTAAACTGAGAAAATGTATAATTTTAAAGGAAAAATAAGTTGATTTTGAATTTCATGACAGTAACACATGTCAAAAAAGTTGGGACAAGGCCATATTTACCACTGTGTGGCATCCCCTCTTCTTTTTATAACAGTCTGCAAACGTCTGCTTGTCCACTTTAGTCCGGATGATATGGCATCCGCTTTTATCCAAAGCATCTGACATTAAGCTTCCATTTATCTGTGTTACAGCTGGAACACCACTGGAGGCAAGGAGGGTTAATTGTCTTGCCCAAGGACGCAACAACTGTATAAAGTGTGGAGAGAGCGGGACTCGATCCACCAACCTTCTGGTAGAGCGGTCGTCTCTAGTTGAGGGATAACCACTCTACCACTGAGCCACTGCGCCCCTGTTTTCCAAAAAGAATATAAAATTTTGATTTGTCTGACAACAGAACAGTTTTCTTTGCCACAGTTCATTTTAAATGGGCCTCGGCTCCAGAGAAAACCCATGTGCTTCTGAATCATGTTTAGATATGGCTTCTTCTTTGACCTATAGAGTCTTAGTTGGCAACGGCAGATGGCACAGTGGATTGTTTTCACCGACAATGTTTTCTGGAAGTATTCCTGAGCCCATGTTGGGATTTCCATTACAGTAGCATTCCTGATTGTGATGCAGTCTAAGGGCCCGAAGATCACGGGCATCCAGTCTGGTTTTTAGGCCTTGACCCTTACACACAGAGATTGTTCCAGATTTTCTAAATCTTTGGATGATATTATGCACTGTAGATGATGATAACTTCAAACTCTTAGGAATTTTTCTCTGAGGAACTCTTTTCTGATATTGCTCCACTATATTTTGCTGCAGCATTGGGGAAAGTCCATCTTGACTTCTGAGAGACACTGCCACTCTGAGAGGCTCTTTTTACACCAAGCAAGTTGCCAATTGACCTAATAAGCTGCAAATTGTTCCTCCAGCTGTTCCTTATATGTACAATTGTACATCTAACTTTTCTGGCCTCTTATTGCTACCTGTCCCGACTTTTTTGGACTGTGTAGCTTTCATAAAATCCAAAATGAGCCAATGTTTGGCATGACATTTTAAAATGACTCGCTTTCAACATTTGACATGTTATACATGTTGTATTTTGAATAAAATATTGAAATTTGAAACTTCCACATCATTGCATTCTGTTTTTATTCACAATTTATACAGTGTCCCAACTTTTTTGGAATCGGGTTTGTAGACCTTTTTGCCTTTATTGACAGCAGACAGTAGGTTGACAGGAAACAGGGCGAGAAAGAGAGAGGGGGATGATATTAGGTAAATGACTCGTCCGAAATTGGGTCTCCTGTGTTCTCGCGTATTTGTGAGTGCTCTACCAACTGAGAGGGTTTTACTTTTTTAAGAAAATAAAAGCAGAAGAGGGTACTCCACTGCTGTTGGGGGTGGCATCTGAGACCAGGACTGCAAAAAGAAAATCCGGTAGCTCCGTCTAAACTCTGTCTCTTTCACCAACAACTAACTCCTTATAAGTTTGGACTTCTTTCGGATATTATTACTTTTTCCTGGTATCTTTTCCAAAAGTCTCAGCCTTGAATCGGACAAGCCTTGCCAAAGTTTATGTCAATACATTTTTGTCCCTAAAAGTCTTATTTTATCCATCCTAAATAGCAAAAGAGTTCTAATTTTTTTACAGAGTTCTGAGAGTAAATTCATTAATTAAGTGTTTGTGACAGATAATTGTTTTTCTAGGTTGCTACGGGAGATTCATTCAAGAAATGAAATTAATTTAAGCTTAAGGTCTTTCATCTCAGCTCAGTGGGTAGAGCAGTCGTCTTTCAACCAGAAGGTAGGTGGTTCGATTCCCGCTCTCCCCACAGTTCATACTGTCGTTGTGTCCTTGGGCAAGACACTTAACCCACCTTGCCTCCAGTGGCTGTAACACTGGTAATTACTGTAGAACAATGTAAGTCGCTTTGGATAAAAGCGTCAGCTAAATTAATAAATGTAAATGTAAATCTCTAAAATCTAACTTCTGGTTACTTTCTGTGAGTTGCGCATTGAGAACTGTTACCCCCAGCTGAACAGAAGCAGGGGTCAGGACTCTCTACAAGGGGTTAATACAATCACCACCACTGCTTCCTGCTGCTGTCCCGGGGCAGAAGAGGCCACTGTGGAGGAGGAGCAGGGCCAGACAGAGAAGGGGCAACTCTGACATGACAGTGACAAATTGCCTTGTATTTATTCAAATGGTGTAATGTGATCTTTTGGCTGTGTTGTAATGTGTGTTTTCAGACGTGACCCTGCTGATGAGTTAACACTAACAAGCTTATAACGCAAAGACGAGGAGGCAAGGTGAGCTACAGACAGACAACTACTAAATGAACCGTTTGAAAGGGTAATAGGATGTGAAGAAGAGGTTAAATGGTCCTCTTTTTAAACATGTTAACCCAAACTGTATGTTTATCTGTTAAACTGTAAAAATATGATTAACTTCTAACACAGCTCAAGTACAGGGCTGTAATTCACTCAAATACCTTGGACATGTTTGATGAGGCAGGTGTAACTGGTGTTCCTCAGGGGTCAGATTTGGTTCCACTGTGCTTCTGTGACGTACTGTGTGTTACCAGGACTAATGCCTCCATTTATTGATTTTATTATATCTGGTTATAATATTTTTTTCGACATACTGAAAACTTTTAGACCATTGAGGAAATAATTTCAAAAACATAAACAGAGATGGAGCCACAACTAGTAACGGAAAGGTTATATATTTACTTATTATTTAATAAGTAATACAGGGGGGCCGCCAAAAGACGTCCACAAAAGTAAAAATTAACTACATAAAAATAAATTTTAGTTTGAAAATACTTAAAAAAAACTATTTGCATATAAGTTCTTCTCAGTGGGGTTGAAAAAGTATTATTAGTTACAAATGTATAGCCAAAATCCTGTTGAATAACATTTTCAGAGAAATCATCATACATCACTTTGTATTACATTACAGTGACAGAAAATTTATACTTAAATATTCTCAATGGGCAAATTATAGTCACTATTCCACCTATACATTATTTTTCTCACTCTTAAAATGCAATATACATACAACCTACCATCACATTAAGACTGATTTGGACAAATTTATAAAGCTGTAATAGAGAAAATGAAAAGTGAACAACAGAAATAGTCTGTAGGGCACCTTTATGACCTAAGACAACTTGGCATGGCATTTATAACTGTAATAAATCCAAAGACTTTTCCACTTTTCCAAATGTAGCCTATCAAATTCAGATCTATTTGCTTTAAAAAAAACAATCAAAGCCTTGAACGGCGGACCTCTACTGGTTCGCCTCGCTCTGCTCTATGGGTTATTGATACAGATGCTTGCAGGGATCCGGGAAGTCCACAGACGAGGCTGAACAAACTTAACACGCACACACAGTGGCGCATGGAGCCAGCACGATGCAGGATGAGTCACGGAGAGCTGAGGTCAGAGCAGGACCTGAGACATTTCCGAGGAAAGAAGAGAAGCACCTGCTCCACAGAGATGTACGGCCTGCTGCAGATGTAGGAGGAGAGGGTTACATGGCCAAGAGACTTAAAACTTTTACTTCAACTTTCTGTGGAAAAACTCGGGAAACAATCTGCTCAGGAACAACTCAAGGACTAAGCAGTAGGTGGTGGTATGTTTACTGTGAACAACTGTCAATGTGAAAGACAAGCACCTTCAGTATTTACATTCACATATGTCGCAGGTAGATTCATTTTACTCTCAAGTTTGTTTGAATTGTACTTTCTGAATTCAGTTTCTTTTGTTAAGTGACTACAACTAGTATAGTCATTTTTTTGTGTGTCGCTAACACTTAAGTATATACTGATAGACCAAACGTTGAGTTGAATAAAGGTCATTAGTGGAAGACATTGTAGGAAACTAAACTCAGGTATCTTCAAATAAAACTATTTGTTTTGTTTGAAGGCTAATAATGTCATTCAACTCAAAATCCTGTGAAAGAAGAAGGTGGTAGAGTGGTACAAAGAAAATGAAACCAGAATTCTGTTCCAAACATCACTTTTAATTAAAGTTATTAATCTATTGGTCCATTTTTTTCCTACTTATATTTAGCTTTTAAAATATCTTTCTTTTACGTTAAATAAAAAAAAAAAAAGCTGCTTCAAAAAAGAAACTTCACAAAGTTTATAATTTGTTGTCCTGTCGCCTCAAGGACTGCAGAGTAGACACGTAACTTTCTCTAATGTAAAGTTTATTTAATTTTTTATTTTTTTTGCCTTTCAGTTTAACAAAATGTTTTCTGCCTTTTCTTCAGTGTCCTCCTTGGCGTCCTCTTGTTTTCCTCTTTACCGTCTTCTCTCGGTGAAGCCTTATCAGCGCTCGAGGGACTGGCTGACATTCACACACGAGCTAATGACACCGTAGGAATCCAGGCACTCTCTCCATATCTGCTTCTCACTTTCCCATTCTTGCTACTTTTGCTCTTGTTCTCTCTTCCTGGGCAATTAGACAGAGCGAGAAGTCCCAGTTGGCTCGCGGTGGTAATCAAACATCTTTTTCTTGTCCATTTAACACTGGGATTAATTTCCTACAAGGTTAATTAAAGAGGCCCATCAGACAGAGCTGATTATTGCAAAGGTTACCGTAGAACTGCAGCTCCCTGTTTCCTCACAGGCGTCTGTACACACAAATGTACACTTACAAATGTACATATATGCCCCAACAAGGCCCACTGAGTGTTGACTTCTATTAAAGGATCTGGGATTATCCTAAAGTCCAGATTCAATTCATAGAACAGATAAAATACATGTTCTTTGTAAAATGATGGTTTTGACTAAACGGCAGTTAGCACAGTACAGTTTCTCCTGCCAACACTCACTTTTGGATATGACCTGTAAACAAATATATTTTCTCATTTATTATTCTGGTGCTTTGAAGTCAATATGTAATGAAAATCTTTTGTATAAAGCAGCACTGTGTAACTTTTATCCAGTAGAGGGCACATGTCCCTCTCAACTGCATGAATGGAGACTATCCAAGTGGCAAGTCTGAAAGAAAAGAACATGTCTTCTGAAAACATAGGGTCATTTTGGTGTGTTTTTTACAGAATTTCTGCTCCCTCTGTTAAACAAGTAATCTCTCACAAAAGGAAATTTAAATTGGAGATTTCTGTCCAGCGGACTGTGTCGGTGAGATAGGCTCGATTCTACCGATCTCAGGAATAAGAACCATCACAATGATTTTTGAGAATATATATTTTTGGGCAAAAAAGTTACGCAGTGCTACAGACAAGTTAAAAAATGAACTCAAACTCACATTGACAAGACTAGTCTCTTCATATAATGTCACTGATAAAAATAAACAGGTAGTAAAGTAACTGATTGTCTACATTAGCAAATGTGTTTGTGAACACCTGACAGTCTCATAATGCCACCAATGAACTTTGTATGAGCCGTTGAAGGAACACAAGTTAGTCCATCAATTATCAAAGGAATTTATCTATATTAACTTTATTATTTTCATATTCAATGGATATGCAAATCTTTTTTCTATAGCTTTTTCAAAAGCTATATTAATCTCCTATTAAATTAGTAGCTATCATGGAGAAGTGTAAAAGTCCCCTTTAATGGGTCACTCGAAGCCGATTGGATTTATTCACATGAACATATATGTGTTTATGTGTTATAAATAATTCATAAAAACAACCAATGTTATTGTTTTTCTCTGTTGCTGTATGAGACTGTGAACTTACTTTGTATTACCTTCGCATCTCAGATTTTCTTCACTCCCCCCTTCTACTGGTTCAACTGGTTCCCTGCTGCTCAGGACCCCACTTTTGAAGGCTCTGTTGATCTTTCTGAAATACAGCTCATGTGGTCATGAGCACACAATTGTCCTAGTACAGGGGCAATTGGCATAGACTGTAGGGTATAGGGAATCCTGTTTATGACACACGTTAATTAAATGTTCCTTTACTTCCCTCTTACTAAAATTTAACTTAATAAGAAAACAATGCACTAAATTGTATTTTAGCTCTAATAAATACATCTTAGAGTAAGTATCATACATAATTATATAGCCCATATCTCTTAATTGACTATAGTATGTACTTTCATCTGTTTCTTGATGGCCTTGTAAATCATGTTTCCCACAGAGAACAAGCTGTGACTGCTCGTGTCCACCACTAAGCAGTCTCTGAGAACAAAGGTCACCATGACAGGTATAACTAGACGGCAAAAACATTCCTATTCAACTGGTTTCCATAACAGCGAGTAGGACGGGGGTCACAGTCCATAACACACACACACACATGCGGCAGACTACTCCTGTTAATGCCAGCCTGTTTCTGTTTATGCCGCACAGTGAGAACGAGCCCTGAGGTGACACATGTGCGGCTTCATTAGCATGCTAATTGGAGGTGAGTCTGGTGCGGTGTGGAGGAGGCACAGAGCAGCCCAAGTGTATTAATCACAGACTTGGGGAGACCAGCTGACTCCCCAACCTGGTCCTTAGCCCCCTCCCCCAGGCTCCCCCATCCTTCACCCGTTTGCACCTCCTCCACCCAGCCGGCCAACCTCCCACTCAGCCTCTGAAGCCTGTCTCTATTACGCTCCGGCCAGCTGGTAGAGGAAGCGCCGGTGCACAAGGAACCCTGTGTTCACCATTTATTTGTGTGAGCTTTTAGTCAAAGAGCAGAGGTTCAGTGAGACTAAGTGCTGAGGTTTTTACTTTTAAACTCATCCCCAAACACCTGCAACTGGATGTGGATGTAACTATGAGTTTGTTTTTACTGCAGAAGGGCAAGAAAGTTTAGCAAAGTTACACCAAAGGATGAAATTTTGAAAAACCCATTCTATAAATACATTATACATACATCTATAATACATTGATGGACAAAAATAAAAAAGAAAAAGAAGGTATTATTCCACAGATGCCACATTCAATATGGTCATAATGTGTAACAACAACAACTGATCTTCTCTTGATTTTAAAACATTTTTTATTTAATTATGCATTTATTGCAGTAGAAAATACAAAAAATAAGCATTATGAAATGTGGAAGGTTATATGGAAGTGGGGTGCCCAAAGTGGGGCCTGGGGGACAAAACTGGCCCGTCAAGGAGTTAGAGTTGGCCCGCCTGTGGTTGTCATGTTTTCCAACTGAAACTACAAACTGACTACTGATTTATTCTGAAATGATAGTTGAGCATACTAAGCCGTTGGTAATGACCAATTTAAAGAGGAGCCATTGGGTTTATATATCCTAGAAACAGTGCTACTCCACACTTAAGTTTACAACTAGTCTGATTTTGGAAATGTCTGGGTCAAACACCGTATGTCCAAGTCAAAATGGATTAAGTTTGCAAGGCTCTAATTCGCCGCTACCTCATCAGAACAAAATGGAGTGGAGTATTTTTTTCAATTACATGCAAACAATTTTTTACATTTCCGTTTTTACAAAATAAAATTATTGCAATTAATTATTAGTTTTATTTGACTGAAAAAAAGGCATAAGTCTTATGACTAGTGTTGTGGTCAAGACTACATTGACTGAGACCAAGTCATGTCAGAGACCAGATTGTATTTCGACCAGGATGAGACCAATACTTTTAGTGCTCAAGACCCAGTCAAGACCAAGACTATGTCAGGTTAAGACAGAGTCAAGACCAAGACATATGATACATTGAAAAAGAGACACTTTTTGATGTATTCCCATAGTGTAATAAAGCAGCTTCCTCTAACTTCTAGTCCAGCCAAAGGGTTTATACAAGACCACTCGACCAGGACACAGGGCGCCAATGGGAGTACTATGTGACTTTGGTCTGCTTCAGTCAGTAGTGTTGGAGACATTTAGATTTCTTAACTATACTGTATGTCCTCAGCCTTGAATGGGTCTGTCTATTCATCAGGTCAGCACATCCTGTGAGAGACAGAAGAAGTCTTCCTTCAGCACCAAGGCTGTAGCCTGTTAAGTTTAGACACTAATAAACACTGTGGCCCAGCCTGATCCTTGACGCAGTATGAGGATATATAGTCTTATGTACTCCGGAAGAATGGTAGACTGGTTATTCAATGCTACACTGTGTTGAGTGTCCTGTCTTCGGGTCCCGTTTTCATGGTCAATAAACTTCTCCCGCCTAAGACATTCAAAACATCTCAAGCCTTTCTTTTTTCTCGTGTGACTCTCCACAGCTCTGAGGGCAACTCAGATAATCTCCAATAAGTTCTATGAATGTGTTGCACTGGTTGTATCTCCACGATGACTCTGAAGTGTTAAACAGATACAGCGCTGATATGAGACTATGCCTCCAGTGTTGTACTGACAGACAGAGAGAGACGGAGGCAATGAAGCAGCCAAAAGTAACCTGCTGTTACTGTAACAAGGGACCCTGATAACACAGTAATAACAGGCTAATCGTATTTGGGTTCAGAAACCACAACATGCTAATTCAATTAGCTTAATAAGCCCCTGTAGATAAAGGGCTTGCTTCGGCTGTTGTGATTGGCTATGGGTCCCAGGGAGGTGTTCCTTAGGGGCAGTCCATCTCTGAATACACCACCAGTAGAGGGGGAACTTCTTTTGTTTACATCATTTGTTAGGACTATATATATATTATAATTTAAAATATTGGAAAAGTACATGGTTTGCTGAAGTTTTCATACTCTAACCAGTATTTACTATTTATTTACTATAAATGGGAGACAATAGACATTAAACAATTTGATGGTTCAATCTGGCTTTAAACCTGGATTATTCCTGGTTCCATTATAATGTAATTTAATGCCTCTACAATGATACTATTAATGCAGATGCAAAATAATAATAATAATAATAATAATAATAATAATAATAATAATAATAATAATAATAATAATAATAATAATAATAATAATAATAACAATTTTAAAGGTGAAGGACTGCCAAATACATAGTTCAAATCTCTGAATGGATATTTGGAAAACATAGCCCATGAGACAAATGTTTTGTTTTCCCTTGTAAACTTCACAAAAACCAAATGAATGGCAGATGATTTTATAAAATAAGAAGTGAACTGGAGATTTAAGATTTCAGAGGAAGTGTGGTACTGAATAAGTTAGCATGGTCCCATTATAGGAGGATCCCTCTCATTGAGCCTGGGTCTGCAGAGGTTTGTGGAGTTTTATTGTAAAACTCATTTTTCATCAAATGGACCACTTGAATAGTCTACAGCTAATGTAAGTTACATAATGGTTAAGTCAATATGGTGGTTAACATCTGTAAACCTATAGAGACTCTCATATTGAATAGTATCAAAAATGCAAAGATAAAGTTAGTTTAAACTCTCTCAAAGATTTCCCAAAGTACCAAATCCATTTCTGTGAACTCTGCATCTTCTACAACAGGAGAAAAGTCTGATCCCTTGAAACTTTCTTTTTTGTTTGTCTCCACAAACACACAACACAAAGGCGAACAAAACCGTTCTCAGTCTATTGTCCTGCCGCTGTGTCTCAGTTCACTCCCAGCGTCTGTCTCAGCGCTGGGCTCTTTGTGAAGGATGCACGGAAAAGCCATGGCCGCATTGTTTCAGCAGCTGAGGAGGAGAATGGGACTGTTACAGTGCACAGAATTGGCAGCTGAGCCCGGCGAGCTGATTCTCCACACAATATTAGCAAACCCAAACATACACCCCCCCAAAACAAGACCCTCCGCCCCTCCCTGCTCATTTCTGTGAAATCTGTTTTCTCTTTTTAACCCTTTGTTTCTCGGCGGACGAGCTAATCTGTTTACGCTGTTTGTGAGAATGTTTTTGTTTATGCCACGCACATCTACAGCGCATTAATCTACAGGCCACGAGCCAGCTGACACCAGCAGAATCTGACTCCAACTCACCTTCTCATCACAAACCTGTCTCCTTCCTTCACTAGCTTCCTTCATACCTTCCTTCCTGTCATCCTTCCTTCCTGTAATGCACTTTGCAGGACGTATAAAAAGACCTCTAACTCGACTCAAGATGTGATTCTATAGGTTTTTATAAGACTTTCTATACATTTTGTTTGAAATTGGAAATGAACTTGTTTAATTGAAGTATATGTCTAATGAAATGTAAGTATTATGCACTATTTTATCTGTAAACCGTAATGTTACATGAGTTTTCTGTAGATAAGTGGCATCACATCTCTTTAGAGAGACTAAACACAGTTCCCACTTCACAATAAAAGGTCATCATTGAAAAGAGGCAAACCATTTTTGACTTTTGCATCTTTGTCGTAAAATATAGTCCACTAACTAACCTGTAAACATGAATGAGCTACTCACTCACTCAGAAAACAATAAAGACTATTGTTTGATAGTTTTCTAAACCTACAATTCCCAGTTTTTTGACCTACAAACCCCATTTCAAAATAGATGTACCTTTATTGAAAATCCTTTACACTTTTTCTTAAAGACGTTAAATAAAAATGGTAGATATGTGACTTATAGCCTTTTCTAGATGTAGAGTTATTCCAGTTTTGATGACGATGACGATGTTAGTTCATGTTGAAAAATAGGACCACAATACTATAGGCAATATATTTCTTCACTTCTTTTTCTGTCTTCTTCCTATCTTCTCGTCTCTTCATGTATGCAACATGCGTCCGTGCATATACATATAAATTGGGGGATGGGGCATGTGATAAGCAGATAAGAGGAGGCACTGTCAGGCAAACACAGGCAGTGTAGGCACAGGACAGCTGTAAACAACCAGCCCATATTTAGAGAAGGATTTGTTTCGAAGTAGAGGCCACAACTGGATCTGTACTGTACATATCAGCAAAGAAAAAAAAAAAACATTTACACACAAGCTTTTTCTCTGTGACTGGGCTTGTTTCTCTCCTCACACCAGCTTGATTCCCTTCATCAAACGTCACAGCAATTTGGGAGATTAGACAGTGCGGATTAGACAACACAAGGCTGCCTCTTTTTGAAGCATGGGACGCTTTTGTGCTCCATTCTTTGCAGCGCTTTCATTTCATAAGACGATATTATATCAAGCAGTGGTAAGACTCTCACGTTCACAATGGCAGCGTCTCAGTTGAATCAGTGACTATAGGATTCGAGTCAGTAATTATGTAAGAAGTAAACACTCCTCGCTGGCAGCTTATTCCACCTTGCACTGCTTGTTTATTGGTTGGCCTTAGCAGATTTCCCTGCCTCTACTTCTCGTCTGATTAATGAGATACACACACAAAGGCACGTGCTCCCCTCTCACCAACTTAGCGCCGCTATTAGTAATGATTGAACCCTATCCAGTGGATGTAATATATTAGCAGGGAGATTATTCTGACGTTAAAACATGTTCCCTTCGCTGACAGCATCATCAATCACCCTCACACTGCCTGTAGAAGACTTGCACACTGGACATAATTGCTTCAGCATGGGGTTGGGGTAGGAGGGGGTGAGGGAGGGGTACATGAGAAGAAGAGAAGAAAGAGTGTGTTTTGTATTTGCATGTTTGCCACAGCAGGCAAGTGCAACACTGAGAAAAAAGGAGGCTGTGGTTGTTCCTTGTGAAAGATTACCTGGGTTATACATGTTTCCATATGATAGGACCTGTTTCTAGGTTAAATGTGTTATTGGAGTTTTATGTGTGAATACTTCCCCCAAAAGTCATCTTCTAACTTTACCCTTGGCCAGTGATGGAATCAGTCTGATGGTAATATCTTGACAAATCCAAGACAGATTGTGCAAAATGTTTCAGAAAGACATTTTAAGGTGCATTCAGGAAAAGGTTAAAGCATACGTTCGAACAAAATTACAGATATTTGTCAAAAAATGTTTTCAGTTATGCCTCACTTAACTGTTTTTTAGATTTCCCCATAATGGCAAAAATAGTGTAAGAAACCATTACATCCTTTTCCTACAGCTGCCCAGAAAGTGAGCACTGCCCAGACAAACTGAGCACTGCTGGAGGAGAAGCCTGAAGCCTGAAGACGACTTTAATAAACTATATTTTTTATTTTACCAAACTTTAAAAAATAATCATCTATCCTATTGGGTTTGTTCAAATACAAAAGAATGTCCCTGCAGGGCTACGGTAGATGCTCACAGGCTGTAGGAGGCTCACCTCCACGTGTCCTCCTGGACGAGAAGAGCTAATAATCAGATGTTCCCAAAGGTACACTGGATCAAAATAAAACCTGTTGGTTATGTAAATAAAACCTTTTGTGAAACATTAACAATAGATACAATTTTTTATTCTCATAATACAATATATACTGTAAGTTGAAAAAAAGGTGAATGTTTTTGACACATTTTAAGGACGTTAGAAACTAATATTTTAATTATATGCATTTTTAACTACATAAATCTCATTGTGATGTCATACTATTATTAAGTTAAGATATGACTAATGAACCACAGAAAGAGGTAAAGTGCAAAAAGTTAAAGTAAGGTATATACAATTTGGGAGATTAGACAATATGTGTGTGAAACAGTAGGAGAAAATTTTAGACAAAAACATATTTGGTTTAAAAATAGTCATCAGTGTATGAGTGTGGTTCAATGAAGAGATCTAAATAGTTTCTGGTCAACAATTGAAGTTCATGGCTGACAGAAGTTTGGTCACATGCTTATTTGTATTTTGGGTAATTTTGGGTACATGTATTTTGGGTAATTTTTAAAAAACAGATGAGTATATTGTATGTTATCTGGCCTTTCTGTAACAGGTGTCATGTGAAAGATTGTATTTCAGTGGAAGACTTTTACACAGCTGGACAAAAATTTATTGACTGTTTCCTACATGGGTCCCATTGTTTATCTTTGCTGCCTGTAACATTACTTTTTACGCCTGACCCACAGTATTAGCATGCTGCTCACACGAATCCTCAGCAGTAAAAGTAAAACAACAGCAACACCACTAGCTGCGAAGCCCACCTTTGATTTGTGTTATCTGATCTAATCCGTGTAATTCCACACTGCTTTTTCCCTTTCTCTGTTGCAGTAACTATCTCTCCTGCTCGGTGTTGCTCCGTAATGTGATCCTGTGATTAGTATTCAGCTCAGGCGTTGGGACGGCAAGCAGAGTGGCTGCCGAGAGATGTCCTAAATCACATCACTCATATTCCAATGTGTGTGTGAGTGTGAGAGAGAGAACCAGATCAATCTTCTAGCGCAGACCGGCCACTAAGTGTTGCGTGTGCAAGCGACACTCTGTATTGTTTAAACACACATTTAACATCTAACCGAGCTGCAGCGCTGCCATTTGTCAGCTTCCCTCTTTGTGTTGCGTGTGGTCGTGTGCGTTCAGCAAGGTCAACCGCTTCCCATCTCGTCCTTTCATGAAAAACCACCCTTTTGTTTGGTCATCGAATCACAGATTACACAAACTATAGTACTTTGTGTTATTTTATTGTATCCACACATGCTTACCAGGGTAGTACTTAGTTTTGTTACAGCTATTGTATTGTTTTATAATGAGCTTTAATGTGTAATAAAAGGCATGTATTAAAGAAAATAAAATTGTTTATCGCCTGTAAACAGCAGCATACAACAATCTAGAGTCTGGAGTTGGCAGACCTCATGATTGACCAATGAGGGCATAAATTAAGGCCTCAGTCCAGTTTTTCTGACTGTGAACAGGGTTATTCTTTGACAGGAAGCTCAACACGGTTGAAAACACAGCGCTGCAGCACACAAACCCTAACCAGGCCACACCCAGATCTACATAAAGCTCCTGAGGCCGGTCTCACTAAGATAGACATGAACTAAGGTCAAAACCACTTCCTAGTCCTTAACCTCTCAATTACTATGGGTCTGCACTAAAGTGGACTTTTTTGTATTAAGTCTGGAAAATATACATGAATATTGAGTAAAACAACATGTTATTTTTTATAGGTCTTCTCACATAAATTAATATTTAGTGTGACTGGATTGCTCCAGTCACTGTCATTTTCAGACTATGTAAGAGAATGTACGGTCATGGGACTTTTCAAAGCCTACGGTCTATTATGAATCTAGTGCCCACTGCTTATACAGTGACAAAGGAGTGGTACTCATCTGTTTCAGTATTGGATAAGGCTGGCTATGGTGCAATGTATTATAGGTGTATTTGATTTTTCGGAAACATTACACTGTAAATATGTGTTGCAATTAGTCTGCAACTTACAGAGGTTATTAAATGAATTAATCAATTAATCAAGCAATCAATTCAACATATTTTATTTGCAGGGTTATCAATCTAAAAAGTCTCTCATGGGGGAACCTCACGGCTCACCACATGCTCGAGCGATCTGGGTTTAGTTCAGGTCATAGGCTTAATCTCATTTCCCTCTCCCTGTTTTCTGTCTGTAGACCAAAAATAAAATAATAAGTCCCTCAAACCAGTCAGTATGAGCCATTTCTCCCTGTTTTCTTAGTTAAAAGATTGCCCGGTCTGTTGCCATGGTAGCACTAGTTACTTAGTCTAAGTTGGTAAAAGTAAGATGGCTAACTTTTTACCTTAACATTATTTTTATCATAACAATTGTGCTCTAAGAACAGTTTGAATGGCCTCTCATCATCTGCAGCTAATACAAGTCAAGCCTGCGCAAAGCAAATTAGCATTATTGATGTTTTCTTTAAGTAACATGCCGTTGTTTTTGTTTGCCACAAATGCCTGTTATGTGATTACTGTTTTCTTACAGTAAATGGACTGTAACAGATTTCGTTTCCCGTCAGCCCTTGAGCAAATTGATGCCTTTCTTGCCAAATTGTGCTTTGTTTAAACGGCAAGAAAATGAAGGGAGAGATACAGAGAAATGCCATTAAGGGATAAATTTCCAGAAACAACACACTGAGAGGAGATTACCATAACAAATATCAAACACATAACATTTCCAGAAACCATTAAAATGTAGAGAATGAAAGTCTGACATAAGTCTGACTCTTGTCTACACTCATTTGTGTATATTTAACTTATTGGGTTCTCAATATTTTGTGGCAATGATGTCCTATCCAGTCAATCAAACTTAATTAATCATTTTAACAACTTAAGATGCAGTAAATAAGTAGGATATAAATGAATAGTCTAACCATTCCTAAATAAACATTAAAGACAGCTTGATGTAATGCTAAATGAGCAACCACAATTTTGACTACAACATACAATTTTGACTCAAAATGTCCTATTCCACCTAACTGTTACACCCGAGGGTGAAAAATATTTAAAGTTTTTTGAATAACCAATTACAAACTTGGTGTTGTCTCTATGGTTAAAGTTCAGGCATCACCAAATTAGACCAACAGCCAATTTACCGTTTAGACAATAGAAGTTACAGTTACTATTTTATTTTGTGCTTTATCATTATGAATGTGACAATGGAGGGACATTGGGCTGTCACAAATAACATGTTTCATACAGGACATGTTTTCCTAAAAAGACAAGAGCATTGTGGCAGGTAGGCACAGGGATAAAGAGTGTGTGTTTGTGTGTACAGTGGGGGTGTGTGGCTCGGGGGCTCAGGGAGGAAGACGGAGTGTGTGCATGCATTAAAATGGGGGATTTTCTTGTTAGAGTAGCAGGGTTGGGGATTAGTTTAGGATCTGACTGAGACAGAGGAGGGGCGGCCTGATGACTTTAGCCACATAAAGAGATGACTGGGCAAATATGGGCACATACATCAATATCAGCAGTGAGCACATTATAGCAACGGCCAGCGGCGCGGAGCACATACAGTACCAGCCAGGGAGATTTTCTTTGTTTATGCATGACTGGAGAGAAGGAAATTAATATCAGTGAATTGAATCCGCTCCTATGGAAGATCTTTATGCTTCCCCAAACCTTGCACGCCAAAATAGATGCACACATACACACACAGCAGTGAGAGACAGGCACTAAAATAACCTCTGTTCCAGCTGGTGCACTGCTGAGGCTCCTGCTGGGCTGTTTTAATGGGGAAAATTAGCCAAGCAGAAAGGTGGATCGTGTTTGTTATGCTCCACTGTCCCCTCTTCCACGCATTCGGCCAAGGAGGCATCCACTGTTGTCCTCACTCTCTGTTTGGCTGAGCTCTCCTGACACTGTGTTTCCCCACCAGCTGCTGCCACCAACGCCTCCACGCGCCCCTCTTCTCCTGCTGCCGGCCCACAATGCCAAGCTCAAACACAAACAGGACACATGTACAGGGACTGTGTATAGGACAGGCCCATGTGGATTTACAAACAGAACTGTGCTTTAGTGCTAAGTGGTTCACTGACAACAACTAAATAATGGTGGTCAAGTAAAAATAAAATGTGGGAATGACAGTAAATGGGAGGTACCTATTGTAGCATGAAACTGGTCCCTGTCAAATAAACATCAAATATACTCGCAAATATTTTACTCTATGCTTAAGGGAAATATCAAACATTACAACAAAGTCACACACAAAAACTTTATACAATATCCCACTTATAGCCAATTTCATTCACCGGGGTCACTATCCCATTCAACCCACCCATTCAATAGGGTTAAGTATGGTCACTTCAGCGTTGCCTGGATTTGATATTAAATATTGGTATTGCTCTAATGACTATTGGTTGTCCAGTCTGTTGCTTCAGTCAAGGACTTCAAATAAAAAGCAGCGCTATAACCTGAGCCAAAACTCTTCAAGCCTTCAGTCGTGTCTCTATTAAAGAAGCAGAATATTTGGTTTACAATTTAAAACATATATTTTACTTGGCTCCCTATAGCAATGTTTTATACATTCACTCACATTCCATCCATCTGCAAACATTGCCAAATCACGCGCGTGGATTACTCCTGAGGGGAAAAGCTGAAAAAAGGAAGGGGGGTTTTGGTGGTTTACCTGTTGGTGCTCACACAAACAAAGTGAAAGGTTCCATCCATTGCTTTAGATCACAATAATAATCAAAGCGGCCCAGAGTTATCAATTGAAGTTGTTGAGTGGCATCCCTAATAAAAGCTCTAACTTGAAATTGAAAAACCAAAAGCCACAATGAGGATCTGGAGATTTTCTGGAAGGGGAGTTGATTGTGACCATTTTTAAATAGCATGAAACATTTTAAAGCGATGCCTGACTATGACAATGTCAGGATCCCTGGTAATGTATAAACAAACCTACAGGCTTTATTTTTACACACTGTTCAGAAGACATAGGTCCATTTTCAAACAGTAATTCACAGTAAACTGTCCCGCCATATGCCAGTTTTTTTTTGTGACTGTTTAGATTCACCACTGTCATTGTCAATGTCATTATCTCACTCACTCAACCTGCTCCTGCGCGTGCTCTCTCCAGCAACATCCCACCCACCACAAAAAGAAAATACCAGTGCAAACAAACGGGTGCTTAGGCATGATATGGAAGTGGGACTGAACGGAGACTGACAGAGTGAGAGATTGAGGGAAACGAGTGCGAGAGGAGGATGAGAGAGGATACGCTGAGGGTGAAAAGCTCCTTTGTTCTGGATGTCCTTGAGACAGCTGACATCGGCACAATGAGACCCTCTTTCACAGCTAACGGGAGTCACAGCAGAGACAGGGTAGGATTTAGTTACTTCTGGCACAGTGAGCTGGCACTGGTGGGAGTAGTAAGAGATAGTAGTACAACTAGACCTCATATGTGAGTGTGTGGGTTTATACCAGCCCTGTATAGTCTGTGCCTTTTATGATCAAGTGACAAAGCAGGAAGAGTCCTATACAAGGAAAACTACACAGACAAATGAGGATGTGGATATCTTTATGAGGCTATTTGAATCAGTTTTTCTTATTTGGGAAAATTCACTAGAAATTCCTTTCTAGTGAGTACTAGTTACCTGCACATTTCAATAATTTGATTAGACTAACTGGACTTTATAAGATGTATGCAAACATGGATTCCAGGTTACAGTGGGCCTGGGCTGTTCTGTGGCCCAAAAAGGGACCAACATATTTATGGATCATCTGTGTAAAAGTAAACATCTTTGTTCAGGATTGCATCACCGATAATGCACTGCATACAATATATTATTCTTGAGTTGGTTTTAGTTTTAGTCAAATATCAAACCTAAATACACCCGACAATGTACGTCCTAAACTAAGCAACATTTTTGGAAAGAATACTTTAATAAACTTTTATAAGTCCTTTGATTTTAGTTTTGCAATAAACTATGCCTTGAAATATAGTTTTATTGCACAGTTTAAAACTACAGACTTATTCACTTGTGTGGTGTTTCCACCATTGCCCTCCATGTTTTAAAAACTCAAATCTTCCCAGTCTCTTGTCTATGTTCAGAAAAAATACTTTCTGAAAGAACCCCTATAATCACAAATATTGGGAGGGGAAATAATTAAATTTCCTTTTCTGTTTAAAATGCAGAATCATAGCTGGAATGCTTCAAAACTGACAACCCAAAAATGTGCGGCCTTGCTTTTGTCACATCCTGTATGAGCCCTGCACCACTGTTTGCACACAAACACTGGAGGAATATGAGAAATATGCATCGGCCTTCTCTTCCTCCCAACCACAGCCTCAGTTCCTGGACCCGGGGGGTGCAGGGTCTCTTCAGCCGCCTCACACGTCCAACCCAAACACACTGTAGCCACATCAGAGGGGGTCCAGTCCTCTCCAGTCCACAGGTCTTTGAATAAACATATTATTCTGTATTAAATGTTTCCCATATTTGTTATTCTTCCCTTCGAGACTCCAGGTGGAATTGGTACAAAACCAAAAATCATATGTAGATTCCTTTGAATAAAAGAGCGGGCTGAGAGAAGGCTCTGAAAAGGGATGGAGAATTCCCTTTCGAGCGAGAACTTGTAACAACATTTGTGCAGATGCTTTGATTGCCTCAGATTCTTCGTTACACAGCTAACAAAGGCTGCGCTGTGTCGTCCAGAAGTGCTCTTTTCCCCACTGTATACAGCTACCCAACATTCATTGCAGAATCAGGAAGTGTGTGTGTGTGTGTGTGCACTCTGTGGAGGTCCGCTGGAGCGACCTGCAGCTTCTGAATCAAGTCCAATTGGTTCAAGAGGCACTGAAGCTTGTGGAGACGTATCAGATTGAATAGAGATACAAGGTGACAGCTGAGCGGCCACTGTGGGGTCCAAATGGACGACTTCAGAAGAAGAAGGTGATGATGGTCACCTCTTGTTCAATTATGCAATTATGTCCAAATTACTGCCAGAGCTTTGTGGCCTATCGCTGGGGCTGATCGCCTTGAGCTAAGGGCTTAGTAAGTGTGAGGTGATGATGTGCTCTCAGAGATCACACACTGCCCCAGACCTATAGCCCTAGTGGCAATAAGAAAAATAATCCAAACCATCATGGTGGACAAAGATGGACCAAAACATACTGTATGTGGAAGGTTCTTACTCCAGAGACTATATTGTTTCAAGGATATGAAAAAAAAACTTTTCTTTAAAACAGGTACGTTAGCATTAGCCCCAAGGATCATATTAATAAAATGGGAGTATTTCTGTCTGTACATGTTGTGAGATGCAATATATAATAGAGGTTACATAATTAACTATCACACTTAATACCGGCACATCATCTAGTATATCTTGTTAAATTAGCAGAACTGTTGAGAGATGCAGTACTTTGTAAGTCCATGTCACACATAAATGATGCAGTACGTGTTTAATCCTCTGCTTGGACCATTTGCTCGGTGTCATCTTCCCTCAGTTAAAAGACCGCTGCTGATGTACAACAGTTGCAAGACATTACAGCATCTGGAAGCTCGCTACCACTAATTTTTCAATTAGGAATAGAACAAACATCTGCATTCAATTTGTTCAGTTGTTCAATCCAAGCTTCTTTATTTTATTTTTGTTTCATAGGAAACAAAAATTGTGTCTAGTGAAAAACACAGACTGTACTGTACACATTGAAAGGGCTATTACCACAACAACAGTGACATGGCCTCTGACGTTTTTTACCACTGATGTGATCCCCACTTTGGATTACTTTAAAACAAACTGAAGATAATTTATATAGACAGCTTGGTCCAAAAACATAAGACATGGCCAAACCTATTGTCTGATAAACTCTCTTGCGTCTCAATTGATATTTTTGTTTTATGTCAAATTACTAAATGTAGAATGTACTACAGCCCAAAGTCTGGTTCAGAAGCCAATCATAGGCTGTGTGAATGAGCCAGTAACTCGTGCAGCAACACTCCACCCCATAATTTCTAAATCTAGTGTAAATCAACAGCTCTAGTTCCATCAGGTTTTGGTTTTTAAAGAGGTAATAGTTGTGTTACTGTGAAATAAGTTTCTATATTTCTAACTTATAAGATGGGTGTGCAGTTTTTAGTCTTTGTAGGTGACATGGGGTTGCACACCTGCCACTTTCACTTTCTAGAGCATGTGAACAGCTATGGCGTCCTGCATGTGAACAGCTATGGCGTCCTGCAGGGACCCACTGTTGTCTGGGAACAAACCCAGGCGTAACACAAGATTAATTTTGTTCACACATGCCCTGAAACTGCTCGGTTTGTCCTCTGTGGGCCGCTGTAGGAATGAGAACAGAGAGTAATGGCTTCATCCACTAGTTTTTATGGAGCTTCTCTTAATTTTTGTCTGAATTGTCAGGGGTTTTCTTTCATTACAATAAATGTACAGCCAAATATCGTCACTGTGTTACAAATGTGTCAGAAAACTATGCATGATCTGATGCTGCTGATCAACGCCAGCCTTTAACATAGCTTCCCGCCTGTTCATTTAACCATAGCTCCTATTATGTTTATTTTATTAAATTGTTCATCCCCAGCTGTAGCTCAGTGGTGGGACTTGGTCGCTGTGGACATAATGTTCTCACTGCGCTGTGCTTGATGTCTCTCTCTTTCTCTTTGGACCCTAGAGACGTTTTCCTTTTGCATAATCATCATGTTCTTCTACCGCTGGTGGTTGAGGTTAGCACAGACACACAATTAGTGGCAAATTTTAAAAACAAACATTTTGTAGCAACGAATAAAGTGCACAACGACAAAGGGATTTTTTAATTTTTTTACAGATTTTATTGAAATGTTAGAAAAACTTATAATGATGCTGACTACACACAATAAAGTAAATTTATCAACATTGTGAAGTTTTATCAAGGTGTTTAAACATATTTAATAAAAATAAAATACTTTAAAATAATTTCCCTCTGAAGTCAGTGTTTCTTACTTTCTTGTTTCTGAACTATTGTAGTAAAAATTACGCAGCGAAAAACAAAACAGAGGCAACATTTTTACTGACAACAGAAATAAGAACAACAGCAATGCTCAATGGTTGGACAGTGAGGAAAACATTACATGACATGGCAATAAAAGAACACTTAGAGTAAAGACGTCACGACTAAACTGTGTGCTACTGTGTAGTTGGTCAAATTCATTGTAAAACGGGAAATGGCACAAGTAAATACCTGTATAAGCCTAAATAGTATCACCATTTACTAGACATAATTCAATATGACCATTAAAATCCAAAATTATCCTAAACTTAGTAGGAAACTGTTATATCCAATAGTACAAGCAGTAGCCATTTACACTAACAACATAATTTATACATAAAGAACATTATTTCAGATTTACATTTATTTAGTGTTTACATTTAAACATTATTACTATGAAATAGCAACAAGCTATATTTTTGTTCAATGCAGACGTTAACTATCATGCAGCCTTTGATTTCTGTGTTTTTCGTGTCACTTTGTCAGTTTTTAAGCAATTAATTAAAAAATATATAGGTTTCTCAGCATCAACAATGGCTCTGAACTGTTGAGTCCTTTTATTAACCTCAGTGCTTTTTTTGTTCAATTATAGCATTAGCTTCTACTTATTGGCATCTTTAAGTTTCTTTAAAAGTATCATACAATCACAGCTATTATTATAACTAATATCAGCATCATTTTTTACATAATTTCTAAAATCATACCCCTTTTTAAGATATTTTTTTTCCCTTGATTGTGTTCCATTTAACTCTCCTATGTAATGTTTTTGTTCACATTTTGTGTTGAATATTGCGGAGTAGATTGGTCATCCTTCAACCAGAAGATTGGTGGTTCGATTCCCACTCTCCCCACAGTTCATACTGTCGTTGTGTCCTTGGGCAAGACACTCTCCCCACTTGCCCCCAGTGGCTGTAACACTGGTAATTAGAAGCTCAATGTAAGTTGCTTTGGATAAAAGCGTCAGCTAAATGAAAAATGAAATGAAATGTTTTATGAAAAGTCCATTTTTAAATTGAAAAGAGAAAGTTTTTTTCTGGTCATAACAAAATGATAATGGCTGCCAGAAAAAAACGTAAAGAGCTCTTTAAAACAACACAAGTGTCACAAAATGGTGGCAAATGTCTTTCTTTCAGACAGTAGTTCACCTCCTTCATGTACTGCTCACATAGACGTTTTGGAGCGAGGTGTCATATGGCGTTTAACTACAATTACAGAGTAATAAGAGCGTCTCGTCTGGTAATTCATCATGCTTTACCATACATTAAGTGGGACTGAAGTGATAGAATGTGATTGGTGGAAAGCTAACGTGTTCATGTTGGGCTCAGTATTCTGGTGAGGACTCTCTAGCTGCAGCTAAAGGGGCAAGGGGGTCATCAGTGTGTGTGTATGCGTGTGTAAATGTGTGTGTGTGTGTGTGTGTGACGGCAGCATCGCTAGTCCTCCAGGGCTCAGCAGGCTAATTAATAATGAATCCCAGAGAGGCTGTGTTTGAAATGCAGATGTGCAACTGCCAGCTCCGCCTGCTCCTTCAGAGGGACGTGTGTGTCTGGGAGAGAGGGAGGCAGGCAGTCAGGCAGGGAAGGAGGGGGCCCACAGGGGAAAGTGTGTTGGTTCGGGTTGTTTAGCTGTGGCACAGATAGAGATTTTCTGCATGAAATTCACTGGAGCATTACACAGAGCTGGAGGAGACTGAGGAAGTGAGTTTCAGAAGTTCTCCAAAAGATCTCTCTTCTTCTGTTTGGACTAAAGCAGGCTTCGACGCAGGGTCGCAATGGTAGCAGACTTTGAGGGACACTTGTAATATTTACTTTTGTTTATTACACTAAAGTCCAAGACAGATTAACATATGTGTCCCTCTGTGTACTTTTTAATTTTTACTTGCCAAAAACTGGGATAGCATTTAATCGGATGAGTGGGAATATCTGTTAAGAACAATATGTAAGTCTGAAAAAGGCCTCAAAAAACAAAAAGTTGAAGGAAAAAGAAGACTGTTTTTGCCTGTCTTTCCAGGAAATGATGTTGAATTTACATATAAGGATAGACTATATAAATTTCAGATATTATTTTTTTATGAAACACAAACACAATATATATATACGGCTTAAGCTGTGTTAAGAGCAGTGTACTATCCTCTGTTCAGACAAAATTAATAGAGTCTTTAGATGGATTTTATCAAATTAAAAATATAATCATGTGATCTCAAATGTCTAAGGAGGCCAAAAATATGTATAAATTTGTTATCACAAAGACTTATGAGGTCATATTATGTTAACAATAATCTTATTAATGTTTAGGACAGATGTATTGTACTGAATAAATCTCTAACAAAGGCATTAAAGTGTCTCATAAGCAATGGTAAATGTATTTATGAGTAAGATATGACTTTGATGATAAAGTGGATAGTATATAGTAAAGTAGATATAGGGTTAGGGTTTTATTTACAAGTGTTGTACAAAAGAGTTTTTTGGCCCTGTTTGCTTTTATTAGAAGAGGATAGTAGACCAAGCAGCATTCAGGACACAAATAAAGTGTTAAATACTTTACATTACTCAGCCAGTTATATAATAAGTGCATTCATTAATCTGGTCGTATAATGATATAAATAGTTTTTGAGCTGAACTAATGATAATTCAGATCAATCATTACATTTCTTTTAAGAAAATAAATTGTACCAAGATTTTTTCTAGATACTGATCTTCTAAACCTCTGTAGGCCTCCTGTTAAGTTAATGTTAAAAAAAAAAAAAAAACATCTCAAGTGCCAAACATAAAATGAGATTTCCATTATTTATTAGAAAACCCTGGTGTTTTTATTTTTTTTTTATTTTCTCTTCTTGTGAACAGTGACTGATTTTACGTTAAGTTTTTTTCCTACTTATTGATTAATTTATTGTTTAATGTAACAGTAACTATTTTTCCAGTGAACCTGAGCCCGACCTGCTGCGGCCCGTTTAGCTGACAGACTTACATTCGTTTCTATAAACATGTTCGACTCATAAAAACATCCCGATACAGGATGCAGCTCACGGCACTCAAATGCACATGTGGATATAAGTTTCCAAAAACTCACTCAACTTCAAAACACAGAAAATATTTGGAGGTAATATGTTAAAGTTAAAGGAATAGTAATTTTGCGATATATGTACACACATTAGTATGTATTTCAATGTTTTAAACTATCAGCACATCACTACTGTAGTTTGAAGACCGTTGTAAAGGACTTTAAAATGAATGTTAAACACTAGACCTGGACATAAATAGATTTCCAGTGTCCATCTTGTCAAAAGACCGCACATACTTAGGTAAAGCCAGACACATCGTTGTCCTTGTGGGTGGTAATAGTACGTTTTGGGGTTGTTATGGTGTAGAACAGAAAATAACACAGCCTTAAGTCAAGAAAAGCCGGTGTATATACGTCCAATGTCAGTGGTTCTTAAAACACCTCAGTAAATATTTGTCTCTCTAAGTACAAACTTTACACAAGTCCAAGCTCACTTTCCTACATTTAACATGGTTCACACTGCTTACAATTATATCCTTTATAAGAATATTATCAATTAAATCTTATTTAATATTGACCTTTATCCACTGTTTTCAACTTTGTTGCTATAGTGACTGTAATTAAATACTTACATTAGACTCCCTCAACTTTTAAGGAACCAGACAGTTAGAACAGTTACTAACGGCGAGTGCAGTAGTTTAGTTGAGTATACAATATATTTAAACTTTAGTGAAAACACATATATTTGGATATTTGGACATGGTTTAATAGTTATTTCACAATAAAATCCTGAATTTGATCCAATCGTTTTATTCCAGGAGGTTTGTTAGTTAAAAATAGGCTGGTCCCATTAGCTGTTATAACATAACATAAAGCCTAGTTTGCTGCTCCTGTCTACTTCTCCAAACTAGATGTGTGCTGACAGTTATTTATTTTTATATGTAGTTACTAATCTGATCATAAGTATCCCTTTAAGTGTCGACTATGACCATGTCTTATTATGCAAATTCACATTTTTCAGGTTCAGGGCTTGTATTGTGAAGGTCTCGTGTGTTTATCCTATTATAAGGTTTGTTGGTGATTGTTTTGATGTTTGACAATGACACTTGATGTTAAATGTATTTACTTCAGTTATGAGCTAAAATATTTAGTAGCTTAACCTAAACGAACGAGGGCCGTCACAGACAGACAAGCTCCCACATCACATTTACGAAAATACTTAGAAATGACAGAAAATTAGTCCAAACTAATGATTCCCCCTGAGTTTAGTCCATAAGAACGTCCCTTCGCTCCTCTCTGATCGTGGAAGTGGCGTTAGAGAGGAGCTCAAGAGCCAACCCTGCATTTCTATAGACTCTTCTTGTCTCATCTCCTGTATGTGTTTGAGCAGTTTGAAGTTTAACAGATGGTAATTTTATGTAGATTCCTACCAACCGTGGCTCCTTCGCTGACCCGTCAACAACATGCGAGCCTCTCCACAAACAGCACCTGTAACACAGCCACGTGTACACAACAAATGGTGAATAATCTCACTGGCAAACAGTCTTTGTTTGAAGGAGACAAACTGTTTCGGTTGTGTTCAGGTGTTTCAAATTCTTGCAGATAATACAGAGGTAATACAGAGCCATTGTGATTGTTTATTCTCGGAGCAGAAAAAAACAGAGAGGAGCTGACAGACTCTCTGACCTCAGGCTTGTGAGTTGTTTTGACTGAATTCATTTTCTAATTAACTGGAAACCCAAATAATTTGACTCAGGGATTTGAATGATAGGTGGAATACTAATGAGGAGACACACAGCCAATGTTGGAAATGATTTAAGCTTTGAGACATTTGATCAGTCTCTTTAGCTTTAAGGCTTTAAGTTTACAGCTTTAGTGAATCCATGGCTACAACTCCAACTTTTTAAGGATCCAAACCTAAAAATGATAATGAAAAACAGATGTGAATGCTGTATTTGTTTTAAATCTGCTTGTGTTGAATGAAAGAATTAAACAAAGACTATTAAAAACGACAATATAGACACTGTATGTGATTTGAGTTTGGACTTAATACAGTGCATGTGCATAAAGCAAAATACACTGAAGATAACGCCATACAACTTATCATTCTGGACGTAGACACTTAAAAAAAGTAATAATGTAAAAAACAAATACAATTTATTATAAAAATAAACTTCTTTTGTAAAAGCTCCAGTCTATGTATTTATTTTTTTGAAAACATATAATACAAGAGCAATCATGTTAAAAAAAAAACATTCTTCTGCTCATATCACAGACATTTTTGTACTGAAGGATATATTAGACCCAATAAATGACCTGGGAAAAGACTTGACATCTTTGACCAAACATTTACTCAGACTAGTTAAAACTCACAACTGCATGGCACAGTGAGATAATAACAGCCCATACACAGATCATACAGTGTAAAGGCAATTATATTCAATTTGGTTTTGGAAGATGTGTGCATGATATTTTGCTGTTGTGACCATTTCAGAAAACTTCCATGGTCAGATTTTGTACCGACCTTTTGTGTGTTTCTCTAAATACGTTATTCGAGACAATTGTTTCTATTCAAGGTTTTACAATCCCTGAAAAACACCTTGTGATGAAAATCAGTAAAGCTCTGGCTTATCTCTTATCAATTGTTTCTCCTCAGCAGCTCTGATAAATATTGGGCGATGTAATGAGATTCGGGTTTGGACAAAGTGGAAATTTTTGCATATCTCGAAAAATACTGTGTATGGTCTCCATGAGTCCTAATGGTGCCACAACAGAGCAGACCAAATGCATAGGCTTTATATTTAATTACCGTGCGCTCTCGTGCGATGCGCTTTAGTTTATATCTTTATACTGTGGCCTCTCGATGATGGCTGTGTGACTGACATCCGGACACAGGAAGCACTAAAAACACATTGAGCTTTACGTCGCAAACAAACAGCCTGTCACGTAAAACAACCACAGCTTTATACTTTGAAGGGTCGTCCTGTTTAAACGCGGTGTCACTGTCCTTTATTAGCGACGTCATGCGCTAATGGGAATATCGATTTTAGTGTCTGGCAGCAGTGCGTGAGTGTCGTGCGTGTCAAGGATGAGAGGACAACTGAGTTTACAGCTAGAGGTGACACTAAGACCCGCTTTTATTTGTCCAGATCCAAATATAGATTAAAAATGCAAGATTTACTCTGACTATATTAGAATCATATTGGCCAAAACACATTTAGTCTACATGTGTGTGACTAAAGCTGGATCTCAATTGACGCCCTTTAATTGTGGATCTTGGCGCGCTCAGCAGAGATTTAGGCTTCACAGAGGTCATGACACCGAGTGACAGGTCCCGCCCCGAGGCCAAGAGCTGTCTCTGCTTCAGACTGAGGCTGATTTATCTGCGGTCTGCTCTGAGCTGCGGGACAGGACACAACCACGGGACCAGTCATGGCAAATATAGGGACTTTATATAAAAAGTCCCTAAAATATATATTTAGAGAAGGATTATGCTAAAGCAACGGCAATGACTTAATACTTTGGCACAATAACACTGCATACATTAATAAACAACAAAAAAATGACTAAAATAAAATAAAATCCAAACAAAAAGGTCGATTTATGGGCGACCAAAATCTCAGCTGGTAAATAGAGAATCATATTTGTTCTCTCTCTAATTCTTTTGACCTTAAGCAGCAGGGTGTTGGCAACAAAAGCTGTTCCTTTTCATTCACATCTGACCTCGAAATATGTCTCTTTTCGTTGCCAAGAATATGTATAGATATGTAGTACTGGAGCCGTTAAAATTAGTGGATAAAATTAAAAGGTGGATGCAATTATTATTTTTTACAAAACAAGCCATTTTGAAAGAAATAAAATAAAATAAGTAAATTAATGTAGCTTTGTTGCTTAAATAAAACACACCAATGTAAATGTTGTCTAAATGTATTTTCCTAGTGAAGACAACTGTTTGTAAATGATTGTTGTCACTGCACTGTAGCTTGTAGTAAATATCTGGAGATGGGAATATAGTGGTGCGTAATTACCATCAGCCTCTAAATAAACACAAACAAGTATAAAGTGTCAGAAATGATCGCTGGTGTGTTTTTGTGCGCGCCTCGCTGAGGGCAGAGCCTGTGTAAGTGTAGCGGGGCTGCATGGCTCGGGTTATCTGTGAATGGGCTCTTTATTGGAGGCGCGGAGCGGGGATTTGCCTTTTATTCGCCTCGCTATGGAAACGCGCTCGACGGCACAAAAATGTCGACGGGAATAAAAGGGATCGGCACAAGGAGCGTTTCTAGAGAAGCATCTGTTACACTTAGAAACTTAGACTGTCGAGAGCACCCCCTTCTTTAAGTCCTCTCTGCTTCAAGCTTCACGCGTAAAATGCAGTTTATTACTGTTTTTTATTTTAATAATAAGGTCATTTTGACAGATATTGCATTACGATTGGAGGCCTATAATCAGTGTCCCACATTTTAAACGTTATAAAGTCGTCTTCTGTTTGATCTAAATGTGTAGATTTTTTTTTACGTAAGACATATTCAAAACATTTATCTTTTTGGGGATTTATTAAAATTAAGCATCTGTAAAACTGCATTCGTAAAACTGCTTCTACTGTGCACTTCAATTCATTTACGATTTATTTTACTGCATGTATTTTCACTGAGACTCAAACTAATCAATAATCCAGTTCAACAAACTAGCCCTCTTAAATAACGCTGCCATTTACATCAAATATGTAACACCCTTTCGCTTCAAACGTTTAAAAATTATGCAACACCACAATTCACAAAACAACAAATCCAAGACACAGACCTTGTCTAGTCACAGAAACATGGAGGTGTGCTGTGTCCTCTGTCTAACCCTGATAGCGGGGCCTGTCCACCCCCTGCGGCCCTGTCCTCTCGCCCAGCCCGCGGTCATGTCTCTCACCTGCTCCGGCCTCTGGTGTCCGCTCTCTGTCCGCCTCTTCCTCCAGCAGCGGTAGCTCCTCGGCTCAGCGCTCTTTAATGACTTTCTGGTGGCTGCAGAGCTTCTTTTATTTCTCCTAAATGTATGAAAATGTATGCAAATTTAAATCAAGCTTAACCTGGGAGCCGGAGCAATATATTTAATGGAATTTCAAACCAATAAGGAGACTAGGACGCTGCAGTCTTCTAATGGCAAATATAATTACGCAAGCCAAGTTAGAGCTCAGATATGCAGTTAGATTAGGTTTTTCAATTCTGAGAGGAGCTGGGGAGATTTTTAAAGAGTGGGACAATGAAGGAGGCCGCTTATGCTGCCAGTAAAGGATTAAAGGGAGTTGGTTTTATGAGCTCAGAATGTGGGTTTGCCTTGTCTTAAAAAACTCTGAATTCTTCATTTGAAGCAGGTACATTCACACCTACAGATCCATGACAGTTATGTTTGCTCCTGTGAAAGGTAATGAATATTTATATGGGAATGTTCGTGCGTAAAACCCTATGTCGCTTTATCCCGGGACATCTTATAAACACTGCAGGAAACACTGCGTTAAAGTTAATCATTAGCGGCCAGAACTGGTCCTGGTTTGATTGTGAAGCTCTAAATGAAGTGTTGGCACGTCTCACAAATGCCATTGCGCTTTAATCTCCTCCTTCGCACGCGCTCGAGGGTGACACGAGCAGCAATAAACTCGCGCGTAAATCAGTTGGAAACTTTAATTAATAAACAGGAACTGCGCTCCACGCTCACATCACTCCAAAGCCACGGAGCAACTGGACCGACGCTGCTGCTCACTTCCGGCTCGAGTAACCCCTTCCTGCCCTAATACCAACACCACAGGCTTGAATTCAACATACATCCACGTAACATAATTCAAACTGCTCATGTCTTTCTCTTTTTTCACTGCACGTGAAGTTCCCTATACTCTAAGGTGCGTAAAACATCAACCGGCACAATAAAGTAGTAAAAAATATAAATACATATTTCTGTTGTTTTATGTAGCTATGATTTTTTATTGTGCATATGTTATCAGTTATGTTTTCTATAAAATTGAAAACTGTTGCTAAAAAGAATCACAGAATACCACAGAGCTCGTATCGCAATACATTGCTCATGATGAAGACTAATGTCGTGATATTTTGTGATACTCAAACCACAGAAAGACAAATATTATACGAAGGGGTCTGTGTTACTGATGGGGAAAGTATAGTAAAAAATGAAGAAAAAAAAAAGAAAAAGAAATACATTTATTATTTATTCACTGAAGCAAAAGTTTAACAAAATGTGACCAGTCAAGGCAATAGAGTCTCTTTCTCTTCATAAATCACAGCTACTTCTTGCCAATGTCACTAGTGTCAATATTCCAATGTAAAATAACCTGCGTGCAAAAAGGTAAAAATGTGGGTATACTGGAATTTCAGTATTTTTTTTTTCTTTCCACTTTTACTGAAAGCACATGTTTGTACATTTCTGTGTTTTTTTACAATAAAGTTCTGATTACAGTAAATAAAAAACCTTAGCAGCAGAGGCGGGGATTAAGGGGGACACGGCTGCTATTGGTCTCCGGGTCTCGTCACTCGCAGCTGATTGGCTGAAGCCGCTGTCAGTCACAGCGGAGCCAGAGGGAGATGTGAGGGGCTGCGGTGCTGCCTGGCGTCAGTAGCTCCAGCGGGGTCGAGCAGCAGCATGGCCACAGCGGCGTCCAGCCCCTATACCCTGCTCAGCTCCAGTCCCATGCTGCACGCGGACAGCCAGGCCATGCAGCCCGCGAGCCCCTACAGAAGCCACCACAAACTGCTGCAGAGTGACTACGGCCACGCGCTGGGTCACCAGTGGGAGAGCAGCCCCTGGTCCGGCTCCATGGAGCAGCAGGACGTGAAGCCCGGCATCATCCACCACCACTCCCCGCATCACAACAACCACCCGGGCGCGTGGGGCAGCCCCGTGTCCCACAGCAACATGTCCTACTCCCAGACGGGTTTCTCCGTTAACGGCATCATGGAGCCTACGGCCAACCAGGGCCAGGGCATGCACGCGGGCCTCAGGGACACCCTCAGCCCCGAGCACGGGGACCTGGGCCCACACCACTGCCACGACCACTCGGATGAGGAGACGCCCACCTCGGACGAGCTGGAGCACTTTGCCAAGCAGTTCAAGCAGCGCCGGATCAAACTAGGCTTCACGCAGGCGGATGTGGGGCTCGCGTTGGGGACGCTGTACGGCAACGTCTTCTCCCAAACCACCATCTGTAGGTTTGAGGCGCTGCAGCTGAGCTTTAAAAACATGTGCAAACTCAAGCCGCTGCTCAATAAGTGGCTGGAGGAGGCCGACTCGACAACGGGCAGCGCCAGCAGCATAGACAAGATCGCAGCTCAGGGTCGAAAGAGGAAGAAGCGGACGTCCATAGAGGTCAGCGTCAAGGGGGTCCTGGAGACGCACTTCCTCAAGTGTCCCAAACCGTCCGCGCAGGAGATCACCGCGCTCGCGGACTCGCTGCAGCTCGAGAAGGAGGTGGTGCGCGTCTGGTTTTGCAACCGGCGGCAAAAGGAGAAGCGCATGACGCCGCCGGGAGAGCCACCACCGCCGCACGAGGGACCATATTCACACGGCGACGCGTCTTCGTGTCACGATCTCTGACCCCGGGCGGGAATGGACCGTGAGGCGCCCGTCCCGTGAAAGACTCAACAATAACAGACACCTGTCCGGCCTTCGACATTCCCAGCGCCGTGAGGGCATTACCGCATCAGCATCAGCTTTTGGAGCCACTTTTACTTTTTTTCACGCGAGAATCAAGGATATAAATAATACAAAATGTGCCTATAACCTGCCAGCGCCTTGGTTTGTTTCACCATCAGCTCAGAAATAATGTTAGGATCAGCTGGGACTGGTGTTTTGAGTTGTTTTTGGGGCTTTGTCTCTGTTTTTGTTTGTGCGCCCAGTGGAGTGAAACCAATAACAACACAATAACAGTGGCTCTATCAGTTTTGTTAATTGATTTGCTGTGGACACCAGAGGCCATTTTACTCTCCCCTCACGCTTCCCTCGGGCTCATAGCCACCGCTTTAGTTCTCCACATATTTACACTCATTATTTTGTAACGCAATATGTGTAATTATTTTTTCACCAGTAGGCCCTGAGTCATTCCACGCGTAGAGGAACCAACAGCACTTATTGGAGGTTTAATTAAACTCCTCGCTTTTGGCCTGTAGCTTCTCAAGCCACATCCAGTTGTTTGTGTTTTCATTCCAGTCCTTCTCGACCATAAACTGTGTGGACTCTGTTCAGAGCGACGCTATACACCTGCCTATAATTTTATTGTACGTTCACTATCAAAAAATCAAATTTTATAATCTTCCTGTTATCGGTTTATTTCTTAAGTATTTTTTCGAATATTGTACAGTTTTATATATTACCCTTTTGAAGTCATTAATTTAAACAGAAATGCTCTTAGTTATTCACGCACTTAATTAGCAATGTACAAAACAAACACGATATTTTCAGTAAGATTGAACTGTTTCGGCGGGGTTTATTCCAAATTTCGATGACAGCTCAAGTAATTATTTATTTTCAGTATAAAGCTTGTATTATGTTTTCAAATAAACTATGTATGTTGTAATAAACAATTTCTGCTATAAGTCTTTACTGTCCCCAAAACTGTGTATGGAGAGTTTAACAGAGAAAAAATACACTTGATTATTTTTTACTGTAGTGTGGGTCAGCAAAAATTATATTTCATATTTTAAAACTTTTATTTTTATTGTTGTTGGTTTAATGAGGTAGCCTAATTGTTTTTTGCTGTCACTATTTTATGCTCGGAACAATCCGTATTTTTTTTATATTTTAAACATGGATTATACTTGGCCTGTCCATAATGTTCTTATTATTAGTATAACAGTGTTATTATTAATATTAGACAAAAAGAGGATTGACAATAATGTCACTGTTAATAATATTTTTTTTATTTTACCCATTTATTTTTTTAGTGTTTTATTTTATTTTATACATTTTTTTTTGTTTTTTTTTTCATTGAATTCTTCTGATCCAAAACAACATTTAGCATGGCTTTCCTTAAAGTGCTTAAAACCACAACGTTTTAAAAATCAAGTAGGATACTTGTGCCTTAAAAATCAATGCGTTTAATCTTAGAAGAAAATAAAAGTAGTATAAAGCATTTCTGAGTTAACACTGGATATTATTTGGAGAAACAGTTTTCTGGGTAACATTGGTAGTTTGAAAAAAATGTCTGCTTTAAAAAAAAAAAAGTTTGGAAAATGCTGATCCAAGCCAAGGAGTTACGCCAAATCTTCCCTTATTTCACTTGAACAGCCTCGCCTTGTGTATATTTGCCGTGTTAAGTGTCACACAAACAACACAAAACGATCTAACCTTGACTCAGCCTCAATGTCAAGTCAAACGGCTGCCTTCTCCTGCCCATCTTCTAAATGTCACTGTAACAGCTGTAAAATATCCAGCTGTATAGCTTTGTTTTTCTGATGCAGGGCTCAGTCTCCTGCACACAGCCCGGTTCCTTCCTTTCCTCTGAAATGTTATTGTCCGGGCCCTCTGCCCTCCTCAATCAGACATGCGTGATTTATCGCCCGGGCCGCTGGGCCTGACAGCAAAACACAATGACACACACACAACCAGAGCAGATGAATCTCATTTCAAAGACTACAGCTGCGTATAATTGGGCGTCCATGAGTAAAATAGAGTTATACTTCTTAGGAAAAGTCATAATGCCTAAAAATAATTTGGGATTGGGAGTAAGTATAGGCCTATAGATGCAGCAGTGTTTCCAAAATAACACTTTGGAGAGGTAGAGCAGAGGAGGAGAGGCGGAAGGGTGCAGGCCTTGCCTTGAAATGGAGAAGCCTGACTGGAATACTAATGCGCTTGAATTTATGCATGTCCTCAGTCTGCAGTCCTGAGAGGGGGGTGGGGGAGACTTGGAGGGAGGGGGGGGAGGGTGTGAGGGCGGAGGTGAACGGGGCAGAGATATGTAAAAGAAGAAGGGAAACCGTGGCTGATTGATTCTATCCATCTATTTTAGTTTGGAATAATCCTGATTTTTTTGAAGAGAAAAGAAGACATGGGAAGGAGAGCAGCAGCGCAAACCAGCAATGCAAGCCAAGGTCCAGAGCAGCACTGCAGTATCTTTGAGCTTCTACCACATCTCACTGCTTCAGCTCCAATAGGACCCTTAAAAACCTGACACACTGCCAATACACTGGACCAACTATGGCAGACTTTATTGTAATATGCTGGAATGAAGGATCAACACAAGATACAGTGTGTGCAAAATGATGGACCAGAAGTCATTGTTTTTCTGCAAAATTCTAGGGTTAGATCACCCATCTGTGCCCCAAACTGTAAGCCTCTGAATCAGATGCTTAGTTACTACACACTGGGGCACAAATGTTTTTTTTTGGAGCCAGTTAAGAGCATGAACTCAATTTGACTCAAAACTTCTCATCTCATCAATAAGCATGTCTTTAAATAGCTCTCATGACCTGCTTATTTTCCCCAAACACCTCTGCTGAGATACTTAAAGGTTATGGAAACTGACAAAGGATACCAACAAATAACAATGCACAAGAAAGCATTGTTTTCTAAATTGTGCAGAAACTTTTTTTAAATAAAGCCTCAAACTACTCCAGCCCCTCTGCATCAGATACTTAGTAACTTCATGCTATTAGTCGTCATGCCAAAAGTGGTAACTCTCATATTCCATGTTATTAATACTTCAGTTTTATAATGCATTACAAACAAACAGATGCTTCAATGTATAAAAAATGCACATAACATGGGGTTATTAAAATAAGTATGAAGAAATGATATGGACAGTATTTTGAAGGTAGAAAGCACTTTGTCCCACATCCAAGGTATTTGTCCAGATTGTTTTAACCATTGTAATATACAACAATAATTGACAATCTCCACAGACACATGCATGCACACAGAAGAGCGTGTATAAAGTTATTGTTTTCTACAAAATGCTATGGTGAGGTCGCTCAAACATCTGATTCAGCTGCTTAGTAATAACAAGCTATTACTCTTTAAGACAAAAGTGGTGGCTTTTGTGTTGCCAGTTTGGAGCACGAAGCCTCTGAATCATTGCTTCATCCTGTATCCTGTTGCTAAGACCTAAGTCAGATGTGTAAAAAAATAAAAACTGGTTACTAAAGTGCTTAAGGAGGCTATTTTAAACAGTATAATTTCCCCTAAAAGTTCCCCACAGGTTCAACAAAGTGACTCAAACACATCCAGATGAAAGAGCCAAAAGCCTTGAAGCGGCCGATAATCAAGTGTGTGAGACACTGATATGTTTGCAGTGAAAGTGGCGTAGTAGGAGGTCAAAGAGAGGACACTCGACATCACATTTCTTTTTAATTAGACAGGAGGGAAGCAGAGCCACACCATGAAAACACCAACAACAGCCCACATGAGAGGACTCATACACAGTCACAGGCCCCATTCAAAAGGGTGGGTAGAGGAGGGCACTAAACCGAATTCACTCATTTAAATTTACTCAACAATCTGTCTGCTTTTACCTTAAAAATAAACGTTACTTTTATTTAATCATGTTTAATTATATTTATACTTTATGCAACATTCAAATGTATTTACTGCTGTTTGTTGATTACGGATATCTTGCCATGTCACTTGAGAATTGTAAATACTTGTATCTAAACTTTAGGGTATCAACTTAAAGATAACCCCAAGAGCAGTAAATAAAAATGACTCTCAGTCCATCTGAGAGGTACTACTCTAGCATTACACAAACTGCACTGCATTTTCCTAAAGCAACACAACATTTTACTCTGGGATATGAAGCCTGAAAAACATTTATTGTAATGCTATTCTTATAAGTAATAGCATTAAATTAATTCTGATGGTTTATTCACATTAAACAATAACACTAACCCAGTATCAGTTGGTCAGCCTTGCGACCAACTGGCCATTGTCCAGGGTGTACCCTGCCCCAGGCCCAAAGTTGCAGGCTAAGTGGAAGAAAATGAATGAATGAAGAAAGTGCACTCAGGACAGATAGTATGAGTTGAGGGCAGCCTACTATATGATAAGAACAGTTATCCAGTCAGAACCATATCATATCAATGCACATTTACAGAATAACATTTACATAGTGTTGCTTTAAGTTTTATATTCTTCTCTTTAAAAGCCTAATATATAAATGTTATTTTTTATCCATTTAGTGGTACAGTATGGGTTGGATAACAGAACAGCATGGTTTGGCCCACATAACTCCTGAAGATGCTTGTAACACTGATCTGTGATTAGGATTGTCAGCTACGTCAACTGTAATATTACAGAAGCACTACACATATATTAGATATAAATATAGTATAATACATATTTAAAGAAACATACAGCCGAGGGGACATCAAACTAAAATACAGTGAGGAGCCGGGATCGAAGCACTAACATTTAGGTTATTGGACAACCCACTCAATCTCCTTATGCACTCTTTGACAAACCCCTTTAAAAGTGTCCCATACTAACCCAACCGTGTTTAAGAACTAACTTTTTGTCCTGTAGCATTTCACCAAGGGTACATCTATTTATATCTGAGGTACATACTCAATACTATGCCTATGATTTTTTTTGTCACTTTGTTGTTGTCCTCTGTTACATTTAAAGGAAATGCTTATAAATTGTCCCTTTTAAATCCATTAGAGGACTTATACCAGTGAGCCAAATCCTGCGCTGAAGTGAAATTCAGTTGTAAAGAGGATGTTGTTCCACAGACTTTTGCCCTCCCTGAGAGAATACGTGCGGATACAAAGTAATTGAGTCTGTTGTGACACACTGAAGCATTTTAGTGGATGCTTTTGGACATTTTCCACCACAAATTGCATGTTTTGGATTGAATAAACACACTTTTGTGATGCCTTCCTACTTGTTGCAGATGGGTTTAATGGCAATTATCTTCCAGGTTCTATGCCTTGTTAATGTTCGGATAAGGCCATTAGAAATAGGAAGCGGACAGGCTTAGTTACCTTGCCTATAACTTCAAAGTGATGCTGATAACTGTTTGTAATGTATAGAAGTATGGCTGAGGGGAGGTGTGGGAGGGAGAGGAGAAGAAAGCAAAGTAAATGGAGAGAGAGGAATGTGAAATATGATTAATTGTGTAATGGTAAATCCAATTCCTCAGTTCTGGCTTCTTCTGACAAAGCTGGGCAGCTTCAGTGTAGCTTTCATGTTGGCGGGGGGGCAGGGTATAAGAGGAGCAGCAGTGGATCCCAATACAAACGTCTATAGTAATCACCCTGAATAGAAAAATTAAGCATCTCTTCTGCCAGAGGGAGAATGTCAGCCGCATGATCGTCTCATTTATTTAGATCAGGCCGGCTTATTCCATTTACAAACATTTAATGGTAAAAATAGTGCCATTAGACAGCTGCATGTGTGATCCGCTCATTCTTCCCTATTGAGGGTGAAGCATGTTGGTGCAATTACTTTGACAATTAAAACTATATTAAGGTCGCACAGTGTGAAAGCTTCATTAAGGAACAAATGAGCACTAAGGCTGCGTTCAGACTGCAGGCCAAATCTGTTTTTTCATGACCATTTGAACAGCATAAGTCATAGAGAATAAGTGTTGTTGTTTTACTTACAGAAGTGGTCATGGATCCAATACAGGTAACTTGGACTATTATTAAATTGTGTACTATACAAAAACAATTTTCACAGCAGAATTTTTATAACCATTCCAAGCTGATCAAAAGGCACAAGCTATAATGATATAACCACACAGGCCGCTTTAGACGGAGTAAATCCTGATATTAATCAAGCAGGTGGCTCAGTGGTAGAGCAGTTGTCCTATAACCGGAAGGTTGGGGGTTCGATTCCCACTCTCACCACAGACACTGAACCATCTTGCCTCCAGTGGTGCTCGAGCTGTAACACTGGTGGGTGAATGAAAGTATTCTGAGTGCCTAAGTTCTGTATAAAACCAATTCCAAATAATGTCACAAAACAGCAACTCTGCTAGACATTTGTTTATGTAGCACCCACACATGTGGTTACTTTTTTAATGGCAGTTTGAATTAATATTTTGACATATTTTTCATTTATTTTGATGGAAGACAAGTGCAAACAGTGTTTACACACCAAGCTATGCACAAAGCAAACAGGACAAATTCATTGTAACTTGACTGTTTGAGTAAAGCATATGGACAAGAGAACTATTGAGTCTACTACTGTCAAGTAATGATACATCATGAAAGACCAAATACACCAACAACATAAGGAAAAAGTCTGCCTTATACGCTTTGGCCACGTGTCTCTTTTTCCCTCACGTGTTTACATCTCCTGTCTGAGAGTAAACTACTGTGTCAAAGGGGTTTAAGAACTTATACACCTGTTGTAGTCGGACTAAAGAAACAATTCAAATGTCCTCATGAAGTAGAGCCTGAGGTGTTAATCCTAAACATGTCCACGTTGAATATTATCATAAATCTGAATAGAGGCTTGCTGTCTTAAAATTACCTTTGTGACACATTTTCTTTAAAAGTTGGGTTATCCTGGATCTCCGGTTCAGCCATGTTCGGATGTAACACCTGCAATGGAGAGGTCTCATTTGAAAAAGCACAGTGCTAAGTAGTGAGGTTGTGTTGAGGGAGAGGCTTGTGTCATTCCACTATCGTCTGCCAGCATGTGTATTATGCATTAGCACAGAGAGCGGTGGCTATGTGAGAGCAGAAAGCCCTGTTTATAGCTCCGCGAGAGTAAATCACTGTGTCTGATATCTTCATTTGAGACATTGGGCTGATCACTGCTCGTCCTGCTTGTTCCACATTAGCTCATTATCACACACACTCACTCCATTAATTCCCTTGCTTTTATTAGAGGCATACCCATATGCATATACACACAGTGGACCAATGACAAGCACTGCCTCTACCTCATCTGACAGCTAATGGCTTCATTAGGAGCGGCGTGTTAATTGGCTGACTTTGGGGAGAGGCTTGTTAATGAGGATAAATAGATTCACACCTGAGTGGGGCGCTATCCAGCCACAACTGCACTGTGGGATCTCTGGGAAATGGACTCAAATATGACGGCCACACTTCATTATGGTGCAACGGTCAACACGGCGAACCTCGGTCTCCTATACTTCCTCCCAGCCCAAACAAAATCCTTGCCAGGCAGACTTATTAGCAAGCATGGTTGATTAGCACCAGGAGGCCAAAACAAAGAGCAGTATGTCAAAGCAATTAGCCCTACTGTTTACCTCTCAGCTCCCAGCCTGACTACAAAATGCACCTAATCCAGCAGAGAGGAGGAGGAGGAGAAGGAGAAAGAGCAGGACATAAACTGAGCTCATAACAAAGAAACAAAAACAAAAAGACAACAGCTGGTCCATGGGCCAAAGTGTGTGTTTGTGTGTGCAGTGGTGGGAGCAGTCCTCATGCATCAATCCATCTGCTTCGCTGCCCAGTGCTATTCTGCTCTGTCTGGTCATGACAGCTCCAGCACACACCACTGGTCGGACGAGAGGGTATTCTCAGGGGAGAGGGGGTTGGACACATAAAACTGAAGCAGGAGGGAGATCATTTACATAGGAGTAGGACAGACCCACACTGTGCAAAGCAAAGGACATATACTGGTGTCAGTGAGTCCGCCTAGTGGTTAATAATAGTCTTTGCAGCTTAATATGAAAGGAAAACTAAAGGGAGTCATCGAGGAATCTGAAAGGGTTTGTTTCAGCTAAATTACGTGGACCCCTCAAAAGACTCAAAACAGATGTGTTGCTGTTAGGTTTACAGTTATAATAAGAACTTGCAACCCTCTCACCTTTGACAACAGGAAACAGCAGTGCAGTTGCAGAGTATGTTCATAGTGCGCAAATTGTGAAAAGTTAGATTTTAAAAAACTCACCTATGTAATATGAGTTTTATCAAAATAAAAACAATCCATGACAATCTAACATTGGTTGGAGACCGGGATAATGAGTTGAGGTTGTCTCAGAAGTGGTACGGTTCTGTAAATGCTCTGACCCAATTGTCTAGTCATTTTTTAAATTGTTTGATGAGAATGAATACATTTTTTGGTATTGTCAAACATCAGATAATAAATGAAATCTATGGAAAATTCTGGCATTAATGAACATTTCTGCAGCGGGCCAAAATTGTGAATTAATGTAGGTCTACTATCAGCTGGTTATAGCCCCTGACAATATCCTAATCCTGAACCCAGTTTTAACCAGGTGCACATACTTCAAAGGGAACAATAAAAAAAAATAATTTTGGACAATGAATCCAAATTCACGGTAGCCTTACACTATTTATGTATCACGTCTCATGTTAATTTTCCTTTGACTTTCATTTGGTTAAGGCTGAATGAATGGGACAAGAGTGCATTACACTTGATTTGTCAGAGAGACAGAGACAGGTCCCAGAATAAATGGTATCACAGTGTCATGGCGGCTGGATATGCAATTAGGCAACTACTAATACTTTCACCTTAGAAACATTACATTATGCAAATTTGGGTTCATAGCCTCTTTAGCTGCTCTTGTGGAGCAATTAGCAGTGCTTTCACATTACAAGTAAAGGCCAAAGTCGTGTAGATGTGAGGTTTGGGCTTCATAATCCGAGATGTTTGTAAGAGAAAATCCCAGTATAATTATGCGAGAAAGAAAGACCACAGTCACTGCATGTCAATAATGATCTTTAATGTCAATATATACAGAACTTGAAAGAAAAATAGAATCTTAAAAATCAAATGAAATAAATACATTATCATACAATTTCCACAATGTCTTTTTGAAGAGATATCCATGGAAATGTCTTTTTTTAAATTCAGCTTCTCTGGTTCGACAGGGTGTGTTTCCCCCCCAACCCCCCCGAAGAGAACTCCCTACAGCTCCCCCACTTGCTCTTCATCTTAAATAGGTTCAATACTTTATTTGCAAACTTCTGCCACTTTAGCACATATATTTTTTACCTTTTGTCCACTTGCAGCAAGTTTGATCACTTTTGATACACTGTTAGCATCACAAATGAACATGAATTTCAAAAAGGAAGAGGTTGTCTCAATGCATGCATTTATGTTAACAAAAGTGCTGGAAGATGGTTTCTGATTTTAGCTAAACCATATATTCTTCTATTTAGAGATCTCAGATGAGAAACAGTTAAGTTTTCCCTTCAGTCAATAGCATCTTTTCGACACTCTCCCACATAACTCATTACCTCACTTTGAAGAAAACGAGAGCAAAGCAAACAGGCAGGACAGAGAACTGAGTATGGCAATGCATAGATGAAGAGCAGTGGGGGTGGGGGGTGGGGGGCACAGTTTATCGAAGCAGCTTTGAATCAGCCAATCACAGTGAAGGAAAACATCAGCTGGTGCAATTCTTCTCCGTGAGAGGAAGAAAGAATGAAAAGGCGAGGAGGGCAAGTGCATATGAAAGCTGTGGACAAAAATACAAGTCTGTCTCCCCAGCTGTAACAGATATGTTTCTCATCAGCTGACTTCTTCACAATGCAACCTCGTCCAGTGTGTGTGTGTGTGTGTGTGTGTGTGTGTGTGTGTGTGTGTGTGTGTGTGTGTGTGTGTGTGTGTGTGTGTGTGTGTGAAGGCATATGAAGGGCGTGTCAAATAAATAGGTTAAAAAACAGAGAGATGTTAAGTGCAACTGGCCAGAGCTTGGGTCTGTGTGCACGCAGAGGGTCCGGCTGAGAGTGAGGTCATAGTTGGAGGGCGAGAGAACAAGTGGTGTGTCACTACATGTCTGTTGAGGTGAGTTTCTTCATGCTGCGACGCTGCGCTAAACTAGACGCCGCCACAGGCTCCAACACTGGCTGACTCGTCTTCTGGCTCAGCGCCGAGTAGGTGGCAGCCATAGCTCCCTGAACAAACAAGAGAATGATATTAGGCTTCATTTAGTTTAGGTAGTGTTGTTTACATGGCCAAATCTGACACGAATTGTAGTTCAGAGCTTTGTCAAAAATACGATACAAGTAGGGTGGGTTAGGGTTTAACTGTCTTTAAGGTTTCCACTCTTTTGAGGAATTAAATTTTCCTGACCATTTTCAGCTGTATTTTTATTTCATTTTTTTAAACTTTAAATTGCATTACTTTTAGTCGGTAGAGGGCCTACCGAGGAGACTATCCAAGCAGCCATATTGGAGAAAAAAAAAAACATGTCTTCCAAAAACAGTAGGCCCATTTTAGCTTATTGTGTACAATTCTGCTAAGGTCCAGTGTATTGGCCTATTTTCTTCATTAGATGCGTAGTGTGGTAGAGTGCCTCACTCACTCTCTCACGTACTCACGTACTTGTGATATGCCACCGTTCCCGCGACAGAAAAGTAGTACAGTGGAGGTTTCTGTCCAGTTGAGGGTACTGTGTCAGTGAGATAGGCATGACAGACCCAGTTTTTATTATGCAGGTTATGCAGGGTTGATGTGTAGACATCACCTGGTATTTTTCTTACTATTCTAATTAAGTTTAAACTCCAAATCCCTAATTTACAACATCCTTAGAATGTCAAAACTTTAATACCAGGTAAGTTCAAATGTACACTGATATTTATGGGTGCAATCAGGACAATACACATGATTTAAGCATTTGGACATCACAAAATATTTCTAGATAACTTCTATGACCTCTGTGGGAAACTGCTTCTGTGGTGAAAGACATAGGTGTGTGATACTAGTTGCTATAAGAATGATTAAACAAAGTAAAAGTTACAAAGCAATTCATTTGGATAAACAGGGCAGAAACAATGATTAGCCACAATATTTTTTTTATTTTTTTTAAGGCTTTTACTGAAGCTCAGTAAGCTGAATTAATAATTTACTTTAGACAGCTTCCTAAGCTTTTTATCCAATCAAGACTTAAAGCTTACATTAACTTTAAAACCAGCATTAGTGATGAAAGTAAGGCTGATGTTTAACAAGAAGATGGGTTTCAAAATCTAAGAAAGGAAAAATGGAAGTATGAAGTATTGATTTCCCACTGTGCCCAAATGAAATGGCCTTTTACAGACTGCACTTGAATGATAGCCATGAAGCCACTGTGTGTGATTTTGTTAATTATTATATTGGCATCTACGTTCTACTCTTGGATTACATTGGATATATAAAAAAAAAAAAAGATCCAGGCCATGTATTCTGTAAATGAGAAGCAGCTGCCCTCTTCTGGCGAACAGAGGTAATGTCTATAGATGCAGGATAGAAACATGAGTGACTTTCTCAGTCTCACCTTGACTAAATGTGGTGCATCGTGGCGCGTGAGCTGGAAGTGTGGTAATGCATCTCTGCAGGTTATCCAGGAATGCTTGAGGACCTGTTCTGCTGTGTATCGCTGGTGAGGGTCCACATGAAGCATATGGGAAAGTAGGTCCTGGGACAAACAAGTTATAAACTCTGTTATGTTTCTGCTTGAATACAGAATGGTTTTCTTGGTGTAAAAGTCAATAAGCCACAGTGGCATAATATAATAGGTGTACCTTAGAAGAGTCTGATACAGTATCCCAGTTGCCCCCAGTCAAAGAAAACTTCCCAGAGCCTATTCGGAGTAAAATCTCTTCTGGTGTGTCATTTGGCCCATTAGCAAACGGTGTGTACCTGACACACACACACACACACACACACACACACACACACACACACACACACACACACACACACACACACACACACACACACACACACACACACACACACACACACACACACACACACACACACACACACACACACACACACACGTTTAGAACCTGATTTTAAATGCATTTCAAATCGGATGATACATGTTTCCTGTTACTATTTTCAGAGTTGTGATAGAGGTTGTAGCTGCATTCAAAACAAAAATTCAATTAAACCCCCCAAAATTTCACACAAAAGCCATTTATCTTACCCTGCTAGCATGGTATACAGTAAGACTCCCAGACTCCAAATATCACAGGCTGCATCATAACCTTGTCGCATTAGTACCTACGCATACACACAGAAAAAATATGGAAAATGATTTTTTTTTAACATCAACTGTTATTCACTTATAATTCCGAACTTATATGTTGTCAGTTCATGAAACTTATATGTTGTCAGTTCATGAAAAAAAAAAAAAAAAAGACATTTCTTTTCCGTCTTACCTCTGGTGCCACAAAGTTGGCAGTGTAACAGGGCGTGAGGAGCAGCCCATTGCCGCCCCGAAGCTGCTTGGCAAACCCAAAGTCACAGATTCTTATGGAGTCAGGATTCCCAGAGTTGTCCATGTAAAGGATGTTGCTGGGTTTTAGGTCTCTGTGTACCACCTGTAAGAACGCAAGAGGAACATGTAAGTGCATCATTTTTGACCGAGAGATTTGTATGTACACAGACTTTTAATCTCACCCCTTGGCAGTGGAGGTAGTCAACAGTCTTGGTAATAGTATAGAGCACAGCACTGGCCTCTCTCTCAGAGAAGAACTTCTGCCTGAGGATTCTGTCCAGCAGCTCGCCCCCCTTCATCAGCTCCGTCACCAGATAGACGTACCTGCCCTCATCATAAACCTGACGCACACAAACACCTGTTAGTGAATGATCAAGACTATTTTAACACAGACAGTAAACACAAACACTTAACAAGGGGCTACCTACGTCTTTTAAAGTGATAATGTTCGGATGCTGCCCATATCTCATCAAGATTTCAATTTCTTCTGAGGGGTCCCTCTTACTTTTGTCAATAATCTGCCCAAAACAAAACTATTAATACAGAAGTCAAACTCTCAAAATGCACTTTATAAAGCCTGTGAAACAAATGCCAAAGTTTGGGAGCCTTTAAGTGAATCTGTGCTGCCCTCTGCTGAACATAAAGAGTAAATACAGCTACAAAAATGTAGGAGTATTTTTAAACAGACATTGGCTATACATCATTAATTTGGAAAGTAAGAAATAACATCTGATAAACTTAAATCTAGTGTACAGATGGGAAGAACAATGAGTCTGTAGGCTGTGTGGGGAATCTAAACATAACTTTTATTTCCATAATCATCAATATTATTCATTATTTTGAATGTTCCCATTGCATAGATAATGTAAAAGTGAAATAAAATAAAATAAAAAACAGCTGCGTGTTACCACCTTGACATTATAATTCATTTTAGACACAGGTTTATTCAGTCAAAGTGAAAATCTCAGCCCACTTTATTGTACATATAATTTTTTGTGAGAACGCACAGTGTTTTCAGCAAAATAATAACATGGACAGATTACACAAATGGCTTTTATTTAGCATGAAAGAAGGAGCCAGGTTATACAATTTTACTATAAATACACAGCAATTGGTGTAATTATCCTTTGTAAAAGCCTACTTGAGTGTACTATGCAAATGTTGAGATCTCATTAATCATAGGAGGCTTTATAACACTCAACACAGCTCATTGTGACCCTTTTTTTAATTTAAAAAAATTTTTTTTTTAAATCACAAAGCTTCTTGAACAATAAATGTTCAAGATATCAGCGGGGTAATACAGGAACTAGCAGTCGTGCTTCTATTGTACAAATAGAGCGGGCATAATAAAGACAACTAAAAACATAAAAAGGTTTATATAACATTTTAATAAATGTCTGGTTACCTTCACAGCATAATCCATGGCAGAGACTCGGTGAACACAGCGTTTACAAATAGAGTAGGACCCAACCCCTATGTCTTCTTGCAACTCGTATAGATCGGAGAACTTTGTTGAGCCTCCATGCATCTGGAGCAGAAAGACAAACAAATGTTACACCTCACAACATAGTCCAACACAGACAGCATTCCTACTCTTTCCATAGGCATTGCTGGTACATTTCCATGACACTGTTTTTCTTCAACACCTCATGTGCTCCAGGTCAACTGATAAACTACAGGAACCTCTGAATGTCAAAACTTAAACTTCTAAAATATTTTAGAAAGGAATAACCATGTGATTGATCATCATTTAGCCCCCAGGTCCAAACAAAATGCTTAAAAACTATCATGGGGTAAATACCATTCTAATTTCCCATGACAATATACAGTATTTACAGAATATCTGAACATTTTTACAACAGATACAACACATGACTTCTCATAAGGGGGCGGCAATAGCTCAGTGGGTAGAGCAGTCGTCTTTCAACCTGAAGGTAGGTGGTTCGATTCTCACTCTCCCCACAGTTAATACTGTCGTTGTGTCCTTGGGCAAGACACTTAACCCACCTTGCCTCCAGTGGCTGTAACTCTGGTAATTACTGTAGAACAATGTAAGTCGCTTTGGATAAAAGCGTCAGCTAAATTGTATAAATAACAGTAGAACCATGTAAGCACCATAGTGTTTGGAGGGAGAACTTGCAACACTTTTATAAAAACTTTTATGAAACTGCAAAAGTAAAGCTAAGAATAAGGCAATGAGAACAGTAAAAGGGTCAGCCTGTAAAACCGCCATTGCAACAGTTATCATATATATTATATAATATCACAGTAATGAAATCTAGACATGGGAACAGTGAGTCAGTCAGGATTTAGTTTGTCTTTTAAAAAAGGACAAAATCTCTCTATTTTTCTTCTCAAATTATATACTAAATAGGATCCGGCAGCGGCATTTTTTTAACCACAGCAGTGGCACAATGTTGGAGGGCAAAAATATATATTTTTTTCCATTTTAAATTGTATTTACACACCGTTCAGTTCAGAGTTCACGTGCACCTGCTGAGAAGCTCCTCTGTCTGGAGGAGTATTATCCAGTTTGTGTGTGACTTTTTTTGTGCCACCTGTTTTGAAAGTATCTTGACCTTGATTTTCTGAATATGCTGTCAGTATCGTTGCGAGTCCTGAACTCTCCAGCGGACTGTTATAACTTTTCTATCGGGGTGCTTATGATGTCCAGCCGGGTGAACACGTCCTGGTCCTCCAGCACGCTCTACGTCTCTGAACTAACGAAGCCTACATTTACAAGTTTAGGTATAGGTCTGATAATAATATTTATTTATACTAGGAAAGGTAGAATCACCCCTATGCATCTGAAATAGGCTGTGTAGTTTGACAAGGAAGGGGAGAGGAAAAGCCAAGTGAGCCACACATTCACAGCATGTTCAAGTGTGCACCAAAAAACTCAGAGCTATAGGCTTGCATTTTTTTTTACCCCCTAACTATTAATTTTTTTTGGTAAAAAGCTAAAAAATACCCCACGTTGTAAAAGATTTGTTCAGAAATGGCGGAATTAAATAAATTAGGCCTATTATGGTAATATTTTATTGGTGAGATTTGGTCCATTTGGGCTGGTGAACTTTTATTTTACCGGTTACAGAACCTCTGACAGTGCTATTGCAATTGTTATGATTATCACTATTATATACACTACAAAACTTATTTGAGTCCTGGAGTGTCACTGTAAGTGCCGGTCACTGCCGGTTGCAACCCACCACCTCTGAGGCACGGTTGTCATGGCGACCGTCACAGTCCTAGTATTTTTATTTTATTATTAGGGGTGTGACAAGATGGAACTTTCACGAGACGAGACCTGAGATAGGGTTCACAAGAGCGAGATTTTGACACCATTCCCAGGAGTGGCTGGTTGAAAGTAGTGGTTGTAACGTGTGCGTCTTCGCCGAGTGTTGTTGTTAGTCACAGTGTACAACATTGACATCATGTCTATCACTTTTTTACTGTTTCTTATTTTCAGTGGAAAACTAAAATGTTGCCACATAAGACAATTTTAAAGTGGTTGAGCTGTAATTTTTCACCTCAAGATCTTGTGGCACTATTTCTTGTTTTGTTTTGTTATTGTATTTGTTATTGAGGGGGGTTACTATAAATAATTTATTTGTAAAGTGTATCTACTATTCATGGATACTACTTTTATGTGTAAGCAATATAAATGTATAAATGTAAAGTTATGAACCACATTTAAGTGTGAGAATCTGTCTTATATACTTATAAACCAACAGTTGTGAAAGTGTTGTGTGCATATAAAATTTATGTTAAGCTTCTCCAAAGGCTCCCTCCAAACAATTGTGCTCCTGAAAATAACAAACCCCAACAAAGCACAATGTATAGCTTATTAAACAGTACATAACGGCAACCATTCCTTTATAAAAACTGCTAGACGGTATGCTGCTTTTATAATCCATTAACTCAATACTTATTAGATGTGTTATACAAGCTAAACCCATTTTGCTCATTAGTATGCCTTTCATAACAATCCTCTGAATGGTTTAAAGGGCAAATGGAGAAAAGGAGTATTCACCTGAACTATAGGGAGAATGCTGAGCAGAGGCGAGCTCTTGTTCTCGTCCATTGGTGCTGGAGCCACAAAACTGAAGCCTTTAAAGAGCTGGTGAGCGTTAGCACTGGGAGGTATACCTGGGGAGTCTAAAAATACAAAGATAATACATCATGTGTCATGTATTGTGACCGATGAGCACATACACGCCGAGTAAATTTAGCATTTGATTCCAGGGGTTGTAATGAGGGCTCCGTTGCAGTTTCCATGGCGGTGAAGGTGGACGCTGCTTTCATGATCATTGTAGGTGTGTGTTTACCTTTAGGCGTTTTAGCAGTGAACTCTGGGTCAAAGCAGAATGTGTCATCTGGTTTCCCTGCTGCAGGCTTAAATGGAGGTTGAAGTTCTCTTCTGTACAGTTTCTGAGGAAAACACAGCATCATGTTAAACCCCAGCGCAGACCGACTGAAGCGTGTGAACATATGTGAAAGAGAAGCCAGGTCTCCTTCCAGATTAACCCTCTCCCACCCTTTGATAACTTGGTCAAGCCAGTACCATCCTGCTGGCTCTTAAACACTCGCACACTGAGAACTGGCCCTCAGCCCAGACACACACACACACACACACACACACACACACACACACACACACACACACACACACACACACACACACACACACACACACACACACACACACACACACACACACACACACACACACACAAACAGTTGGCATGGCTTTAACACTGATGGCCAGCAGCAACCAAGCCAACCGTTTGTTAGGTGTGAATCCTCAGCAGAAGTTGGAGAGTTACATGTTTGTGCCATGCTGTGACAAATGAGAGCGAGAGGGATACTGTACGTGTTTGTGCTCACATTCCAGTCGATGGTTGAAAAGAAAGCATGTCGTTTGATCTCCTCCACTCCATCTGGCCCAGCCCCTAAAGACACAGATTACACCGGCTCTGTTCACCTGGCATGTTCATTTTTTTATTGTTTTAATAGGATCAACACATTCACACCTTTTATTCTCTTCTCAGCATGTTATTCAAGTGTTAAATCACACTAAGCAAGTGCAGGGTGCAAAGTAAGACTAAACAGTTTGGCACATACAACACTTACCTAATCTATTTGCTGGGTTTCGTTTAAACAGCATTCTCAGCAAACTTTGGGCTTCTAAACTGAGGAACTGGGGCATTCCCAGCTTAGCTCTGGACAACAAATAGAAACCAGCACTGGTTAATCCCCACTTCCCTAAAGAATAATGTTATAAAAATAATAAATAATTATAAATGAATAATAAGTAAGACAACTCACTTGAGAATCATGTTCATGGTCTCATTGCGATCTTTCCCTTGGAACGGTAATGTTCCTGTTAACATCTCAAACTGCAAAAACATAGTAAGCATCACTTTTACCTTCACTTCCACAAATTAAACAAAAAGTGAGAAGCATGTTGTACATACCATGAGTACTCCCAGCGACCACCAGTCTGCGCTCTGTGTGTGTCCTCTCCTGTTGACCACCTCAGGGGCCATATACTCCACCGTACCACAGAAGGAATATGCCTTCTTATCAGCATCTACTGACTCTTTACTCAAACCAAAATCTGCAGAGAAGAAAATGTTACTGCACACAAGATCAAATGAATAGACTGTAATGTAAAGTCAGGAACAAACCTGTTAATTTTATATGTCCAGCTTCATCTAGTAAAATGCTGAAAAACAAGAGTGATCCACAGATGTGAGTTTTGAAACTTCTGGCTGTGATAAATATGTGTTAGTCATCAAAGAATGGTATGCAAATCTTTGAAGGGAAGGAAAATACTCAAATAATACAAAAGAGGACATTTTTACACTCACACAAAAAGTTGTTGTTATGGAAACTTAAAACCGGTGTTCGAGATTTGGGCAATGTTAAAGCAAAAGGAAATGTTTCATACTTCTCTGGCTTGAGATCTCTGTAAACTATGCCCAGGGTGTGCAGATGGTCGAGGGCCAGGGCCAGCTCTGCAAGGTAGAATTTCACATCTTCCTCTGTAAACATAACCTGATAAAAACTGGACAATTTTACTATTTGCTCTCAGAAGAAAAGACAAACACAGGAACAATAAACTAGATTATCAAAAACTTCTATCAATCACTTTCAGACAAAACAGAGCATTATTACTGTCACAACATTTCAAAAAGGTTAGACAATTCAGCAAGATGTTGATTTGACATTGCCAGCAGCAATCGCTTTGGTTTTCAGACGTGCCTTTGACACAAGGTCTGCCTGGAGAACAATCACACATTGTTTGAGCTCCCTGAGAGCCTTAAAAGGGAATTGATCTGGGCCTATCTGACAAGCAACTGATGATCTAAAGGCAGATAAAGAACACAACTAAATCACTCCAGGAGTCATAATTTGAATAAAAAATGCAAGGGGGATCAGAAGTGACTAATGACTTGGCAGTAGTTATGTTTCTTTAAAATTAAAACATGCATAGTTAAATTCACACCTGTTTTCATTTGTAGCTGTCAGATGAACAATTCCTTAGGGCTCATAAAAGCTGGGGTTTAAAAACATAATGGAAACAAGAGCGTTAGATGTAAGGAAGCAGAAGGTCAGCTTACCTCTTTGGATAAGCGAGTGAATACATCCCCTCCCCTGAGAAAGTCCAGTATTAAATACAGTTTCCCTTCTGTCTGAAAGGCTGGGGAGGAGAGGAAAGAAGGATTTGAGCAGCACTACTAATATTATTATGATTGAACAGAGGCATGGTTTATGGTTAGATTAAATGGAGACACGTGTAGGTCAATACTGTTTACAGACTAAACACATTACAGCTGTCAAAAGCTTCGGTCCATTTTTACATAATTGGTCACAGTGTTTGTGGAGAACTACTATTTCAGCACAAAATACAATGTCAACGGCCCCGTTAATGCTCTTTTACCTGATGCTAGTGGGAATTTCACTAATTACTATCCTGTCTTAGTCAGCTTTGTCAAGCTCCACAGGAAGCAACACAGCAAAAAGGTATGCCACTTTCCCCAACATACATGACTTACAAGCTCTTCACACAACGGAGCAAAGATATTCAACTAAAGTAAAATTGCACATGGCTAATTTTTTATAAATAAATCAAACAGTGTAATGTATTAAACACATGCCTTTTTGTTTTTGTGCATTTACTGCTACTGTACATGCGTTGCTAAATTAAGTTACACTTCTGTTACTACGTCCGGTTGTGGGATGTAGACAGGACCACACGTGATCTATGCTGACACTGCAGCTTTTAAGGTAAGGCGAGATGTAACAAAGATAGAATATCCAGCAACAAAACATGAGCATAAAAAAAGCTATTGTTTGAAGACATTTAAAACAATTGGAGATGACAAAAGGGATACACAAGCCACACAAATGATGGTCGTACAATGAGTTTGATAGGTACACTGATCAACATACAGCAACATGTAAAATGTCTAAAGACTTTCTTTCTCGTTTCTTACCGTAGTGCAACTTCACTATGAAGGGATGATTGACTTCCACTAAAATGTCTCTTTCCATCTTAGTGCGAACTCTATCCCTGACTGGAAAGATAAAATGAAAAGAAGGCTGTTAAACAAAAAACACAACATGACTGTGGAGAAAGTCAAAACAAAGCTGTGTCACCTTTCAAAGATGCCTTTTTTAAAACTTTCATTGCATATAACTGACCAGCATCTGGACCCACAATCTTCCGGACGAGAAACACCTGACAGCACAGGAAAATTGGATATAACAATGGCGTTCACAGCAATTACACCATTTGATTTGATGAGTGCTTCTCACCTTGCCAAACGAGCCCTGGCCAAGGACTTTAAGGAGTTCAAACTGAGATGGATCAGCTTTTTCACAGCCCTCTTTCACATGGTGGGTGATAGGAATTTCCTTATAAGTCTCTTCATCCTACACAGATATACAAGTATAAACAACCACACAATATAGTGTGCAAATAAGCAAGATACTCTGAAACCAAAAATAGTTATCTTTACTTACACAGTGCGTGAAAGAATCTCCCTCCTCCATGGGCTCGTCCATGATCTGATGTCCATTGACCTGCATTCAGACCAACAATTTCATTAAAGAGGCGACACAAGTAAACACTTCACCAAAGCATGAGCATCCGATAAACGGACTAGGACTGCAGCTGTCACACGCCCACATGTATGATAGAAGAAGATTCAACAGATGAATTCGGTGAGTCACATGCAAAAGCAACGCGCCTTCACTTTTAACTCAGCTCTATTTGTTGTCAAACAGTATGGAGTCCATACTTTAAGCCTGTCCAGCTGTCCAGTTCTCTTCCAGTCTCTATAAAGCCCCTCACTATTAGCATTCTAGCTTAATCCCCAGCCAGAGCAAAAACAACATGTCTGACTGGCTCTGGGATGTTTGCAAAGGCTGCAGTCAGCATTCAATCTCTTGAGAAATAACTCGGACCAAGTTCTTTCAGCAATTGCTGGATACTATTGGTCTCAAGATGATTTTAAAAACAAAATGACCACATTTCTCTTACAGTTGCATTTATTTAGACAATTTCCTGACTTGACTTTTCTGAGAATCCACTTGTTTTGTTTTTGTTCTATTGTAGAGGATTGGGAGACATCTGAGAGCATCTGAAGGAAAAGCAGACAATATTATAGCAGCTATTACATTATTCAAGTCTGCATATTTCAGCTTTTTGTTGAAGCTGAGGCTGCATGATGTATTCAGTCCACTGTGTTTGTGTGTGTTGAATTCCATCAAGCCTCTGAAGAGGGGGATGAGTCATAGCGCTACGCAAGCCCACACCGTGGGTGGAGCCACCAACGTACACTCACGTACATCCACAGAAAAGAGGCCAACAAACCACGCTGCAACAACTATCCATCTACTACAGAATGATAACAACATAAACATTCAAATGAACTCTTAAAAAAAAAAAAAACACCAATATACTGATGTGGCAAAGGGTACCCACTGATTATCTATCATAAATCAAGCTCATACTTCACATACATATTCACTCCCACCGTCACTATGGTTCATCACGGATTGTAACAGAAAACAGCCTACACTTGCACAAAATGAAGCCAGTCTTTTTCAGCCTTATCGGAATATGTCTGGCAGACGGGCTTATACTTTATCCATGCTGTCTTGCCCGTTTCCTGAAAAAGTCATTCAAGGCTACTACTCCGCTACGTTTAAGAAGTTAAGCTTGATGTTTACTTGAATGCATCTGTTACCTTGGCAGGCAAGTGCTGCTTAAAGTAAACAACCTGTTACATTTCTATAAGTAGCATAAATGGTCACAAAAGACTGAGAATTAGAAAATTCCCCACACTTTACCTACAAGGTCCCCCAACATAATGACATACATATTTTGAATACTAAAGCACATGCAAAACAATTAACACAGGGCGATATTTACAATGTGTAATGTGTATTTAAAGTATTTTTCTCTGTGCACTTTCAAAACAGCCACAACAGTAAAACAGAGCTTAAAAATGTGTAAGAGATGAAGGGAAATTGTAGGTTTGACTAAGCTAAACATTCCATCCAACGATTTAGCACATGCAAACCAGCCTTTTCAGAGTTGTTAAAATAAAAAAGTGATAAAATGATAATAACAAGAATTAGTAAATAAAAGTTTACACACTTTAAATACACACACATTATTTCCTTATTTGCATTACCTCATAGTTGGATATGGTTTGTTCTGAAGATTTTATGTGACATTGGAAATATTATGAACCTGTCAATTCTGTGGGCAAACTGTTAAAAAGTATGTTTCATCTTTATTCAGAATCACTACATGTCTTTTTGTGCAAGCACCGAGTTCTACTAGAAGCAATCAGGAAATAGCAAGTTTAAATACTTCAAACGCTGGACTAAGTAAAGAGTTGTTTTGCTGTTTAAAACATAAGAGTTGTTTGCTTGTAACAAGAGATGATGGTTTAAGCACAAACTTGTCTCTCAAGTTTAAAGTCAGAGCTGTCAGTGCTAACAAGCTAACTCAATGCTATTGCTACATAGCCTAAGCTAGCCATGAAGCAACTCCTTTTGAAAAGTGTAAATAACAAACAAAAGCGGAAAAGAGGTCACATGACATTAGACTAAGAGTGGGGCACTCATAGGGACTAGGCGGCTGCTGCTGAAGCCAGGACGGGACACTGAAGTCGTAAAACTTGGAAGTGCAACAAAAATAAACATCCAACCAGCTGTTAGCATAAGCTAGCTTGTTAGCATGCATCACGGTGTGCCGCAGGTCGTGACGCGGATTTAAGCTGTAGCCAGCCGCTGTGGCCAAGCTAACTTAATGGGACAGCACCGACCAAAAATATCCCTGGACAAATTAACATGCACAGCACGCCTTTGACAACTCACCTCACTGCTAACGCTGTTTACCTCCATCTTGTCCCAGGTTTCCACTAAAGTCTAAGGCATCATAAGTCCACCTAGACCCCCGCTCCACGTTGCATGCCTTGCCCTGTGTAGAAGTCCGGTTCTTTTGCTTTGATGATCACACGGAGGCTGCACGGCTGCGGACCGTCGGGAGGCTGGGATCTAGGGGTCGAAGCAGGATTATCTGCTGTTGATGACTGAACCATACGCTCACCGCGAGCTCCGCAGCCCTGCCATAGATGCGAATATGGCGGCTACCGTGGTACCTGATCGTCAGTGAATGAGAGTTTATTGACGTGTTTATGACGCAATTCAGTTAAGGATTTCCCCGTACAAACCAAAGCAACCGATGAGCAGATAGAGGAGGGGGACTAGATGCCCTGTGACACGCTGCGGTGACATGCATGTATCCGGAGGAAGGGCTATTTGGTCATGACTGAAAAAGTCGATGCTCAAACACTGACGAAATTTGCTTGACGCAGAAACATATTGCATTATAATCCTGAGCCTCTGAGTGAGCAGACTGATAGCTTCAAAGCTACTGTCCCATAAGCTTGTCCATCTCTGGTCAAAGTAAAAATAAGAGGCTTAAGCCAAGCTCTTTATCTTTTCACAAGTCTTTGATGCTAACTTTCACAAGTAAAGTTAAAAACATAATGTTAACATCTGGCTTTTTATTTTTCCTGTAAACGCTGAATATTAAAAAAAGCAAGAATAAACTTTTTGTATGGAAGCTCAGACTCACAAACAATACGTAGAGGTTTTTATTCTCTCTGGACAACACCAGAGCAAGGCGAATGGTATGCAGTAAAAAGGCAATGTCAGCCCAACAGTCTTAGTGAAGCTTTAATCCACAGGCACTGGGCGCAGGAAGTGAGTATGTCCGAGTGTTTGTGGGGTCTCTTATCAGAAACCTGTTTCTATGTGGAGTGTGAACCCATCAGTCAATGTAACATGAGAAATTGAGAAAGTCTTATTGTACAGCTGCTTTAAGTTTCCCCTCTGATGCAGAGAGCTCAGTAATTTCAGGTGTGTTGTTTTTCGTGTCAAGCAGGTTGTCTTCATTTGTCACTGGAGACTTGTTGCTTCCTCCTCCAGCTGCTGGAGATCCGTTGTGGTCAGTGCATGTAGTCTGGATTTCTTGTTCCACTGTTACTAGGTCCCAGTCCTGGTCTGAAGACTGAGGTAGACTGGCCACGAGTTCCTGAATGTAATTGCAAAAGTAGATAAAGGGTGTTAAAGTCATGTATTTTAACAATTTTAAGTAATAATTCAAATCATACTCGGACCTGCTGTCTCTTCAGGTCGTTATTCCTCACAGCGAGAAGCAGGCTTTTAGTAAAGCTTGCAAGCTCTTCGTATTTTAGTTTTTGGTTCTCTAGCTCATTCTCAAGGAACTGCACTTCTTCATGCTAAAATACAAGCAATAAATTTTTTTTTAACATTAGGCGCTCAAGATATTATTCTACAGTCTACAGTACACGCACCTTAAATTCAAGCAGACTTTGCATTTGCTCAAGGTCTGAAGCCACTATATCACCGCCGTAGTCATAATCCCCATCAGTAACTTCAATCTTCTGTTAAAAGATGGAGCACAATGTAGCTATAAACACATAATTACCATAAAGCTGCAAGACAAACATTTTAAAGTGGCACTATTAAAAAAAGACCTACAATATTATTAGACAATGAAGCAGTTGACACATTCATTTCATCTTCTCCCTCTCTATTATGTGAGTCACTGGTGCCATCTGAAAAATAAATAACATCAATGTACCATATTAATACAGAAACAAGCAGCTTTACAAGCATTAAGTATGTATTATCTACCTTAGCCTTACCTTCAGACAAGCAGACAGATCCGCCGTCATTCAAGTCATCAGGGAGGTCTGGTGTTCGCAGCCTGTCGTCATCGTAAGGGCTAAGGGCCACAGGGGATTCATTTCCTGGGGATGAGCTTGTAAATACAGCAGGTCCCCCTTTAGGTGGAGGTATTTCAATACCCATTAAACGATACTTCCTTCGTCGATTACTGATCCATGTCTGTCAAAAAGAATAACAAATAGTATGCATTATTTATAAACACATTTAAATGCTATTAACATATGCATCTGAAATATTAAGAGTAGTATTCTTATGTTTAGTCATAGACAGAATACTGTATATCATGCAGGAAAAAAAAAAAAAGATTTTTTTCCTCACAAAAAATATCTTTGTAAGTGAGATGGCAGTGGGTCATGTGTGTGTCAGCACTGAGGGACTATATATAGTCCACCAGCATGCCGACCATGGCCCTGATACATAACTGTGTGACTTTTAAACAACTTTGTGCAACAGAATAAGTAAACTTTTTATGACCTAGATGAGCTCTTTTTCTATTTTGTCTCCTGCACATGTTTAAGAGAAATACCATGGCAAAGTCAGGCTCAATAAATCTTTCAAAACAAGAGCCCTTAGGGATATTTACTTTGACTATTTCAGTGTCCACATTGAGTTCGTTGGCTGCAGCATTGATTTTTTCTTTGCAAACTGAGCCCAGGCTGGTCATTCCTCGATCCCAGTAGCGCTTAAGCTGGACAAGATCCCCATCACTGAACTGGGTCCGATCCTGCAACTGAACACAAATATCTGGTTAACCACACAACATGCACAGTGTAGTTGCAAAAGTGGAGATAAACAGAAAACAGAAACAGAGAAGGAATAACACCAAGTAAAAAGCCTCAGGCTGGATTCAAACCTTTAGATTAGATCATTTATTTTTTATGCACATGAAATATTTCAAAGCATTTTAAAATGACTGTAGAAAATATGGATCTATGTCTGACTGTGAGGGTTCTTACTGTTCTCTTTCTGGAGTTGCTGATAATCCAGGGACCAGGAGATGAACTAAGTGGAGTCTGCACACACACAAAAGGCATTTAGGGGTCTGACTAGACTTTATATCACTATTTTCTCATTGTGGTATTAGAGAATAGCAGAGACTTACCTGTGAGCTAGACTCTGTTGTAAGTGAGGTCTGAGGTGCGACGGAAAAGCTGCCATCGAGACTAGTGTTGCTGTGAACCACTGTGGGTTTTGAGTTAGCTGTATGTTGTGTGTTGCTACTTCTTGCCACTGAAAGTTCAGCCTTGTTTGGGCTCGGCTCCCTGTGGATGTGTGTTTGAGCAGCCATAATTGCCAATTCCTCTTCCCTCTGCCACTCATCCTCTTCATCCGCAGTTTCCATGGCAATGGAGAAGTTCTGACTATTGTCTAAAGAACAGGTGGCAGGCCTTCGACTTTCAAGTCTTTTCTGAGTTGTTCCTGGTCCAGTCACAGGTTTGTTCCAATTGCCTTTTTCTGACAAAGTGAAGACTTGTTGGATACGAGGTGTCTGATCGGAAGAACCAGCAGACAAAGTGCCAGAGGTTTGGAGGGGAAGGGAGACCCGAACTTTCTGGGGAGCAGCAGACTGAGGTTGTGGGTTGGAGTGAGGTCTAGGTTGAGGTTGAGTCTGGGAGGAGGACCAAGGGAGAGTTTGTGCTGTACCATACTGTCTGGTCCAGCTGTGAGGTATTACCACAGTTCCTGCACTTACCCCTGTCTCCCCAAGAGATAAAGTGCTCTTCCTGACTTCAGTGTAGACTACTGGCCCTGAGGCAGGTGCAAGGGATGGGGGATTTTGAGAGAGAGAAACAGGTTTAGATTGAAGAGGTAAAGCACTAGAGCTGGTCTTGCTTTGAAGGCCTTGGTTAATGAGAGAAGAGGATGGATTTGAAGACATCTCAGAGTCTGACTGTGGTGCAGGGGCTGTAGGTCTTGGTCTGAAGCGAGGGACGGAGTTGAGATTATAGATTCCCGTTAATATGACGTCATTGTTGTTATTATTGTTGTTGCTTCCACTGCCGAGTGGAGAGGATGAGGAGGAAGATGAAGATGATGAGAAAGAAGGAAAGGACGATGACTGAGGAAAAAGGTGAACACGGTTCTGGATGCTCCGAGCTGTGACTACCTCATTAGGAAGCAGAGCTCCTACCACCAGAGGAGAACTGGACATAGTACCACCAGCTAAAGAGTGACTGGAGAGTAGTCCCCCAGAAAGTCCATGACTGGATAAGGCATGAGACACACCACCGTTCTGGTCGGCTTTTGAGGCAAGCTTACGTCTTTTGTTGCCAACCCATGTCTACAAAGTGATGAACAATAACGTTAGAAAATATTACTTAAAACAACACTAAGCAAACACTTAAGGGACAAGCATATAGCAAAGTAAGCGTTACAACATAATGCACAACTATGAAATAGATTTACTGCCTTAATTACTTTTCCTTAATAATCTAGGAAACCTCCATTCTTACTCTATTTTATGGACCTACCCGGACCACACTGAAGTCGAGCTTGGCCTCTTGAGCACATTGCAGTATTAGCTGGAAGCAAGCTTTGCTCTGATTGGTCATCCCATTTTCATAGTAACGTTCAAGAATCCTCTGTTGTTCAATGGTGAAAACTGAGCGCAAGTTCATCTATACAAATAATAAACATGTAGTTACAGCAACACCAATTAAATCACATGAGATATAAACTTATCACAGAGATGAAATGGAAATGAAACTTTCATTGGCCTCAAGAGACATAAGTTCACACTGTGTTATGTAATCCAACAGTATGTTCAACCAACATTTACAGCTGTCCTACTGTGTTGTGTTGTAAGTTTCGATAAACTCACAGTTTGCAGGCCACGCCTTTGAGACCACGCATCCATCCTGCTGCTGGAGGGGAATGGCACAGCCATGCAGATCACTGCAGCTCCATGTTTCTAAGAAGAGTTTTGTCTGTACACATCCTGACTCAAGGCATAATGTCCAGTGGGAGGTATTGTGGCTGTGGGGAAAAAAAAACAGCAAACATTATGACACATTATTTTAATGATGATTATTGTAGCTAAACTAACATACAACTACATAATAATAATACAGATACACCATACATAACATAACAGATTTAGCAAACAGTAAAACCCTACAGAAAGAAAATACCTAAAATAAAAAAGAGACACATTAACATTATTATTTAAATTGAATTTTTAATGTTTTTATTGAACATAAAAAGTTGACAAATTGGTGATACATAAATAAACAGCCACCTTAGGAGCCCCTTTTTGCTTTGGGTCAATTGCAGATACCTCAATGCATCCCACAATTATGTTTAACAAAAAACATCTAAAACTAACATCTCCAGTAACACTTTTAACATTTCGGTTAATAACAGCTGAGACAAAGAGAAAATAAAAGATGAAATGTAGAAATGTTTGGCTGTTTTGAGATAAAACGCAGAGGAGTGAGACGGACACTAGAACTGACAATACGTAATATAGTTTCACAACAGATGGTAACTTTATGTTTGTGGGGTTTCAATAAACTCAGAAGAGATGACATACGCGAATGTAGTGCGACCAATAAGCATCCAGCAGATTAATTTAGGCAGAGTGACTGCGCATGGCCGCAGTAAACAGTGCCTTCGGTTATTATTACACGAGAATAAGCGAACAAACTGTAGGCGCGTCAGCTGCGTCAACAGGATAAAAACCCGGGGATTTAGAAACACAATTGTTTCAGGAGGCACATGCCATAACTTTACAACTGAGAGAGAGAGACAGTAAACAAACCGGGTAAGCGCTGCATCACTGCTGTAGTTAGCGTCTAGGCCCGAGCGTCCATAGCCCAACAGCCAGGGCTAGTTAGCATTAGCCTAGCCTGTCCCAGTGGATAGCTGCTGCTAAACTTTCCATTAATTCTGTGATTTCTCGACCCGGCTGTGGTCCTTTTAGCTGACCTTAGCTCACAACAGCCAGAAATCTGAAATACACAGAGGCACCACGAAGCTAAATGTGAAATCAGTTGAACGCTTACCATTTCTGATGTCAAAATCAGACGTGCGTTCCAAATTCAGCAGATTTCTTCAGCAGACCCTTTTGCTAGACAATGAAATCAGAAGGTCTGATCATCAATTCTAATCATGATTGTGACGTTTGCACAGACAGGAGCCAATGGGAGCTCAAGATCATCGCTGTGACATTCGGAAGGACCCGCCCACCGTTGACTTTGTTCAGTGATTGCTGGAGGAGGGAGGTCACAGACATGGAAGTAGGGAAACTTTGTTCAGAGACCGGTTTGTATCTATCTTTGTAAATGTTAGTTATCTGTTATTTTTCATTTACAAAATTAAGAAGAAATCATTGCAATTTAAGTTCAAGCATTTTTAAAAATTAGCATTCAGTGTTTCATTGCTTTAAATAAAAAAATAAAAGTGTATTTTGCTTCATGTTATGAATTACAAAACAAATTCCAACCAGAAAAAGCTGTTCCAAAATTCACCACAACTTTTGAAGTGATTTATAATGTAGGAAAAACTGTCAAATTTGATTGATAATGGTTTCATACATATCTGATGCACATGCTGGTAATTTATTTGCGTGCAAATTAATCTATGTATAAAATTGTTTAATAAAGAAAATAATAAAAGAATGTACTGTGGTCACTTATTTTTCTTCCTTTGTATTTTGTATTTAATTTGCTAATCAGAAAGAGCTTGTATTTAAGTACATTTACATTTATTCATTTAGCTGACGCTTTTATCCAAAGCGACTTACATTGTTCAACAGTAATTACCAGTGTAACAGCCACTGGAGGCAAGGTGGGTTAAGTATCTTGCCCAAGAACACAACGACAGTATGAACTGTGGGGAAAGTGGGAATCAAACCCCCTACCTACCGGTTGAAGGACGACTGCTCTACCCACTGAGCAACTGCCGCCCCCAAGTAATCTATTAAGATTTATGTATAGCTCATATAATTAATGAATTAAACAAAACACATGGGTTCACAGTTTCTGCCTCACTGTAAAAAAGGCCACCCACCACACCTAATGTGGTAGAAGATGAATAACACAAATATAGAAAACACTAAAATGAATAAATCAAATTTTAATCTGTGTTTCAACATGTAAATATATTTTACTGTCAGATACCATGGACCAGTGTTCTGGGAAATAGCATCTACACACTGTTTACTGTTAGCTAAGGGAATAGATAACTTATGATTACTTGGGAGCTTTAATAAGCAATATAGTTTTATTTATATAGCACCTTTCACAGAATGCAGTTGACATACAATAGCTTAAATACAAAAATAAGTTTAAAGAATAACACTTTAAAAGCCCATTAAATAAGAGCTTGTCAATATAAAATTGTCTCCCGCTGCTCCTTAAAAGAATCAACAGAGTCAGCAACACACAAAGATAAGGACAGGCAATTTCAAAGTCTCGAGGCTAAATGAATGATAGACTGCAATTTAATCAGGACTTTGAATGTATGTCACCTGTTTGTGTAGCAATATAACTTTTCATCTAACACGTCAGTATATGTTAGTATTTGCATTATCTCATATGTTTTCCTCTTTGGAGGAGACGGTTTTAATGCATGACGTCACCTATCCCTCAGGTGCACAGCAGGGGGCGCCTGTCCGCTTCAGTGCAGAGCAGAGCACGCAGAGGAACTCCTAACAACGATGATTTCCCTTCAGTGAAACGCAGCGAAGTTCACTAAACCGACCACTTTCATATTTGCTCCCTGCCTTGAGTAGCCTACACGTGTTACCAAGTGTCATGGCTCAAAGCTAGCCTATATGTCTTCCCACAACCCACAATCAATGTAAGGACTAATAAACTAATCAAATGTTAATTAGCTACTATTGCTATTCAACAGTAAGGAGTTTTGATGATTTAAATGCACTGTTAATTACCTTTTACAAGACGTGTTTAACACAGTAAAACGTTGCCAAGTTTTTGGTCCTCTGTGTAAAAGCCCTCGCTGTCATTATAGGTAAGTGCATGTGTGCGTAAAGAGGGAACTACTGGAGCACGACGTAAAGAGTAGCTCCCTATGTGCCGTGCGTTGCACCATTCCCGGTCTGTGTTATGAGTGGTGGACCTTGTGATGCTGCAGCGAGGCGAGAGGAGGGGCTCCATCTCCTTACATCGCCCACCAAAATCTCTCCTCACAGCGCGCGGGAAGGCACGAGAAACCACAGAGAGAGAGTGAAAGAGGGAGGGAATGAAGGCAAGGAGGGAGGGAGTGCGTGTGTGTTTCAGTGTGTGCGCGTGGATTGCACCACCGCATCCCGTTCACCGTTTCTGCAGGCGGCCATGCTCACGTTGAAGAGAATACAAGTGACGAGGGTTGCCTTGTTCTCACCTTTTCCCACCGCTGTGTCATTCCAGATGTGACTGACAAGACGTTTTATGTCGCCCGCATTGAGTCCTGTGTCGTGCACCACGGAACGACTGTGACACCATGGCTTTGGTTATGGAGCCTATAAGTAAATGGACACCAAAGCAAGTACTGGACTGGATGAAAGGTAATGTAGGATTGTTTTATGCATTAACAAGGGTGATGTGTTCATGCTCTGTGAGGTGTAGATGATGAGGGCCACTGGCTGCGTACATGTGCGTGCTCCTTATACAGAAAAACCCCGCAAGCTGACGTATGATTTTTTTTAACGACTGATCAAAAAGTACAGTACAGTGCGTTTTGAACCGGTGCAGTGAAATCTTAGAAAAGCGGGGAGTGGAGTTTAATTGCTGCACGTTCACAAACCAAGCTTCTACAGCAGCAGCGTAACAGCTCCCATCAATGAACGTGAAGGATGGATATACAGTATAGCCTACCCCATATGCAACAACCACCTTCTTGTATGTGTGTCTACGGGGACGTGCGTGTGCGCGTATGAGTAATGTAGTTAGCTGCATGCCCCCCCCCCCCACCTTCTACCCCCCCCTGCCAACCGTACAGTCAGCTTCAGCACCGTGGACAGCGCAATTCCGCCTGCCATATAAGGCAAACGAGTCTTTTTGTGTTGCACGCTTTACTGGCGCTTCACAGCTCCCTTTAAACAGTCAGAATGAATGAGTAATAACAAATCGTGTTCAGCTTATGCCTTAGAGATAAACTGTGTGTGCGTGTGTATGTGTGTGTGTGTGTGTGCGTGTATGCATGTGTGTGCGGAGAGGACTGCTGTCACTCTGGTCAGTTACTGAGCTGTGAGGGAAACTGTGGTTGTGGTAGGCCCATTGAGAGACAATAGGAAGAGGTTTGTCCGCAACCCTTGCTTTAACAGAATAGTTTAATTTCTGTTTGTGTGATGACTCAAAACCACAAGTCTAATACTGGCTGTAATAATGTAGACTAAACAGGAATAGATCAGGTCTAATTCAGGGTTCAAACACAGAACTAACCCAGACCTAAAGCAAGGCTAAATCAAGGGCTAAGCCAAGACTAAGTCAGAAACTTAAATCACCTTTAAAACAATCTGTTCCAGTTAGTTTACAGCACTTTCTCCCCCCAACATTAAACCCAAGCATAGAGTCTTAATTTTAATATTTATGGTCCAGTTGAATTAATAGTCCCTTTTATTCTTACATCCTTGGTGACCACCTAAACGGTTGTATTCTTTAGATGACTCCGGTTCAGTTTGGTTACGCTCAAGCACTAATGGCTGAGATGATATATCCAGGTGGTTGATAGACCCTCAGGGAACATTGCGAGGAAGTATTTGGGATGCGCTATATTGAGTGATTATACGATGATGTTCCTGGGTTTATAATTGCTCCTCTCAGTAAGCAGCCAGCGGTGTTACAGCTTCATCCTCTGATCTGTGGAGTGCTATCTTGGAAGGCTTTGCTGCTGCACTGTTCATTAGGAGAGCCACAGTTAAATTTGGTTGGAGGTTTAGCTCTATCTTGCCATTTGTAGGCTCTGATTTGCAAAAGTGAAATATGGCCTGGCAACACAGACAAGTGCACTGTAGGTACTTGTATTTTTGATATGTGTTTGTGTTTATTTGATGCATCCAAGAAGCCAAATTAAATTAAATAAGCAAAGAAAATTTATTTTTCTTTGCATAATTTTCTCTTTCTGTAAGTAAATTAACATATCTTTGTGATAAAAGTTGCATTTTTGCCATTTCTTGATATGTCACAGCATACAAAAGCAAAGTGCATCATAGAAGGATTAGAAACATGCTTAATTTCATTCATCATTCATTCATTCATTTTCTACCGCTTTGTCCCATTAGGGGTCACGGGTGACTGGAGCCTATCCCAGCAGCTTTGGGCCTGAGGCGGGGTACACCCTGGACAGTGGCCAGTTAGTCGCAGGGCTGACATATAGAGAAAGACAATGACAAACAATCATTCACTCTCACATTCATTCATTAGGGACACTTTCAAGTTGCCGAATAACCTACACATGCATGTGTTTGGACGGTGGGAGGAAGCCAGAGTACCCGGAGAGAACCCACGGTAACACGTGGAGGACATGCAGACTCCTCACAGAAAGACCGGAGTCGGCCGAGAATATTTGAGTCGGCCGGGTTTTGAACTCACAACCTTCTTGCTGTAAGGCAGGAGTGCTAATCACTCTGCCACGTGCACCCTCCATGCTTAATTTGCATTGTGTTTTTCAGTTTACTTATAGTTTTGTTAAACATCATGGCCTGCTTATTTATAGACAATTATCTAACTATTTTACACATCTTGACTCAGGGCATGACTTAAACTATTAATATTGAAAAAAATGTTTGGTGAGTGTTTGCTTTATAGATATATAGAAATATCACCCTGCACAGTAGTACCAAAGCAAAAGAAAACAGTTTTATTTTGTTGTTGCTGCACTTTTGGTTTGCTCTGAAGTGTTGCTTGAAGAGGAGTCTCTGGGCTTCCAACAGATGAAGAGCAGGGGCTCAGAAGTGGATGTTTATCAACACTAGCAAATATCTCGCTCCTGTTACTGTGAACCCCTGCCCACAACTTCAAATAACAGCCCTCAGTGCAGCACAAACTAAGATACTGTTTTTGTACCAATAAAAGTAAAAGGGGAAAAAGGTAATAACCAGTAATACAAGGCAGACTACACATTAGCCTCTCTCTGTAAGAGCTTCATCTCTCAGACTCATCTGAGAAGTCTACTAGGAATCACTTACATTGAGACTTCCTTTTGATGTCTTGCAGTGGCTTCTAGTGTGTAGCACAAAAGAAGAAAGCCTTATGAATGTACCCATTAGATATCTGGCTATTAAATGTATTTGTTTTTCTTCTACAGATTCAGTAAGGAACTATGACTATCACTGTTTTTTCATTTATGGTTGAAATCCTGTACTGATGCGGTAAAAACACAATACACATAGAAAAAATAAATCAACCAAGTAAGCATTTAGATGATGGTGCTGTCCTTATTGGCACAGTCATTGTAACGTGACTTAAAATTCTCCCAAGTGTACTCACAAGACAACATTTTAGTCCTACAACATGGTGAACTACTGTCTTCTAACCAAATTTAAAATAGTTGCAGCTATTTCATAATGTATTAGATGGGAGTTTTAATTATGCATACAGCATTGTGACTTGCATCAGAGAGTTAAATATAGCTCTGTTAGACATTAGGTAAAATCACCGGTTACACAAGCTGTACTCAGACTCGCAAACAACTCTTTATTGTCATAGAAGTCTATGTGAAATATGAAGATGGGAATCTCTGCCGCCCTATTAAGAATACCTGACACAGCTAGCTAACAGGCCAAGCAGACTATCCTGAATCTCTCCCTGCTGTGGAAGGAATACTGGTGAGCCTCACATAAAGATGAGTCATCGGGGTTTGTTTTGATTTGAACACCCACACTGGAGGAGTTTCCTGTCTGCGTGAGTGTATATATCTGCTCGGGTGTGCGCAGATGCAACTGATGTGTTAAGAATGATGCTTATGGATCTCTGCTTATCATGCGAAGCAAATACTGGACTCCTGCTTCCCAGCTCTTTGTTCTGGATCAACCTGAGCTTTCAGACATTATCGGTAGACTACTAATGTATACGTTGCAGAGAAAATGAATAAGGCACTTCTGCTGTCATCTGTCTCCTGTATTGGTGCAAAATCTACACTTACCTAAAGGATTATTAGGAACACCTGTTCAATTTCTCATTAATGCAAGAATCTAATCAACCAATCACATGGCAGTAGCTTCAGTGCATTTAAGGGTGTGGCCCTGACAATCTCCTGAACTACAAACTGAAGGTCAGAATGGGAAAGAAAGGTGATTTTAGCAATTTTGAGCGTGGCATGGTTGTTGGTGCCAGACGGGCCGGTCTGAGTATTTCACAATCTGCTGAGTTACTGTGATTTTCACGCACAACCATTTCTAGGGTTTACAAAGAACGGTGTGAAAAGGGAAAAGCATCCAGTATCCGGCAGTCCTGTGGGCGAAAATGCCTTGTTGATGCTAGAGGTCATAGGGGAATGGGCCGACTGATTCAACCTGATAGAAGAGCAACTTTGACTGAAAAACCACTCGTTACAACCGAGGTATGCAGCAAAGCATTTGTGAAGCCACAACACAGACAACCTTGAGGTGGATGAGCTACAACAGCAGAAGACCCCACCGGGTACCACTCATCTCCACTACAAATAGGAAAAAGAGGCAACAATTTCCTCAAGCTCACCAAAATTGGACAGTTGAAGACTGGAAAAATGTTGCCTGGTCTGATGAGTCTCGATTTCTGTTGAGACATTCAGATGGTAGAGTCAGAATTTGGCGTAAACGGAATGAGAACATGGATCCATCATGCCTTGTTACCACTGTGCAGGCTGGTGGTGGTGGTGTAATGGTGTGGGGGATGTTTTCTTGGCACACTTTAGGCCCCTTAGTGCCAATTGGGCATCGTTTAAATGCCACGGCCTACCTGAGCATTGTTTCTGACCATGTTTATCCTTTTATGACCATCATGTACCCATCCTCTGATGGATACTTCCAGCAGGATAATGCACCATGTCATAAAGCTCGAATCATTTCAAAATGGTTTCTTGAACATGACAATGAGTTCACTGAACTAATATGGCCGTCATAGTCACCAGATCTCAACCCAATAGAGCATCTTTGGGATGTGGTGGAACGAGAGCTTCGTGCCCTGGATGTGCATCCCACAAATCTCCATGAATGCTTTCAGCACCTTGTTGAATCAATGTTATGTAGAATTAAGGCAGTTCTGAAGACGAAAGGGGGTCAAACACAGTAATAGTATGGTGTTCCTAATAATCCTTTAGGTGAGTGTAAATATATCCATGACTATGGGTAAGTCTGTAATCACTCATGGGCCTTGTAGTTCGCATTATAGTGACTACGCCTTTATGAAGTAGAGTTTAATGTCCAGTTGGCTCAATTGTTCTGAAATCAGACGTTGCAGGTAGGAAAATTTGAATTTATGCCTTAGTACGATTATGACAAGAGTGCATGTAACAGTAACACCTCAGTCTGATTGGGGGTGCAGTGATTTGAATTTCTTGAAATTGGAGGTAGGTGTAAAATCAAGCTGTGTGCATACTTCGATTAAGCTCTGCATGTAAACGTCCTGATAGTCATTCAGGTTGTTCTTATTAGTATTCTAAAAGTCCTTTGAATGAGGGACGACATGTTGAAAAGTCTTCTAGCTTCAAAACTATGTCCAAATGCCTTCTTTTGGCCATTTTTGCACATCATTAATCTTGGACAAAATGAGCTACCATAATCCACTTGTAATGACTTTTCTTTATTATTCATATTGGAGAACACTTCAATGACCAGATGCCTTCTTCTTAACCTTTTATGTGGTTAAGAAGAACCACATTATAATATATCTAATATTTATTAGTTATATTAGAATAATATTCATATTGGGGATTGTGTAAAATATAATACACATTCTTGATCTATTTTATTTGTCTTTTGTCTTCACTTTGCCAGAGTTTGTTATAAGCCCACTATTGAGCAGAGTTTAGCTGATGTAATTTTACATCTTTATGTCTTTAACAGCAGAATTATTAACAGCGTCATTTAGTGGACAAAACCCTTTGCCAATGAACTCATGGTATAGTTTCCTATAGTGCAACCTTATTTAGAGAATTAGGGTTTAGTGAGACTTCAAACAGAGACAGTGACTTGGAACAATAAAGAACTGTGTGTGAGATGCATATTCAGTTCAGGAGGTGGTTTATTCCTCCACTGAAACTATCCTCTGGATGTTATTTGGTTGTTTGGGTCTCCCAGGGTGTCAGCATCATGTTTACCACCATCCCACACTGTGTCCCCTGATTTAGCCTCCTGCTGACATGGTAGAAAAGTCAGTCGGAAAACATGCTTCCTCTGGCTCCGGCTCTGGCTGTGTGCTAGTTGTAGTTGCAGCTGCATTAAAGATTAAAGAGCATCGCCTTATTACGAAGAAACACATTTACAGCAGTAGTCCTCCATTTTCTTAGCCGTTCACAGCAGAAACCCTTGTGCTGAATGCAAATGCACAGGGATATAGGCACTCACTGCAGTGGTCAAAGAAATATATCGATTTTTTATGGTTTTCACACACGTGCGTTGCACACAAACTTTGAAGCTTTAAATGGGGCATTGGTCGTCATGGAAACCGGATCTGATCGTGTTGGAGTCATGGCACGTGCCATAAGATGGGAAAGCGGCGAAAATACAATGCACATCCTGTATGCCACTACCATGTGTTTATACAAAGTGTGAGATTTGTATACATGCATTCTCATACATTTACAGATTGGGTTCATAGGCCTGAACGAACACAGATAGGCCAGGGACACAGAGTCTGAAATGGAAAGAAAGGCAGAAGAGTCTAAAATGGGGGAGGCTTGGCATGACGAAGAAGAAAGGGGAGAGCGTTAAGGCAAAGGCAGCTCAGGGTGTGGAGAATGAGGGAGCTGGGCATCATATCAAAGCACTGGCTCTATCCGGCCCTCAGACAGAGGGGCCTGTGTGTGTGTGCTCTTACAATGTGTTTCTCTGGTATGAGTTTGCAGCTGTTGTTTTTCCAGGAAGTGCAGTTTTACTAGCACATGATTTACACCTCTAGCAAAGTTTCCCAGGAAATGATGAAGAGCAATGTGATAAAACAAGAACTTAAGCCATGCTGTGATCAGTGTAATCAACAAACATGGTTACACTTGTGTTGAGTTCACTAATTAAACAGCTTGAAAACAAGTTAATCTCATGGCTGCCTCAAGCAGAAGACAGTAAAGACAGTGCAGCCTGGATCTGCGAGTGTGCTTGGTCACATCCCTCAGATAAACCTTCAATGGCTTTGTGAATCTGTGGTCAGTGGACAGACTTCATTGAGGTAATGTTGCCAAAACGTCAATTTGTGAAGCAAAATTAGTCTATGTCTTTGCCCAATCAACTGTTATATGTACACGTGAGTAAATATTATGTGATCTCACTATATCGTCAAAGTCTCTTTAAAGTGTGTGCATATATTTGAAGGCTGACTCTACAGTGACTCTGGGTTCCCAATCCAGACTTTCTAAGATTATGTTTATAATACTAATGCTGAAGGTTGAAGGAAAGAATATCAAACTTTTGTGCTACTCATTTACAGTTCATAGTGCTTTGAGGCTCTACCAAGCAGTTCAGTTCCACACAGTCAATAACAAACGTGTTATGTGATGTTACGTTAGTGTCATTTAAATCTTCCAGTAAGGCTTTGAAATCTCTCTTGTCTCAGACTTCTTCTCCTTGGAGTTTGCTGCTTGACCCTCCTCTGCTTCTTACTTCCTTCAGAGTGCCTCTTGACACTTCTTTCCCAGCTGCATTCACTGAGCTTTTAAAGTCCACATACACACTTATATATTCTAGAAATGTCACTGTCTAGAATATTTTCAGTTATGATTATAAATATTTCACATTGTTAAATTTAAGTGAATGTTGTCCCACTCTGACAGCTGGAAATGCCAGAGGAAAGTAATGGAACATGTTTTTACAGAAGTTCAAATACACGCTTGATGCAAATATGTGTTTGACAAAGTGAGAATGGTAATGGACCTGCAAAGTCAGTACTCATACAAGTTTGTGACTTTTCTTGAACCATATTCAGCTCTTTCCACTCAGACCCATGTGTAGCACTAACTGTATGAATACTTTTGTCTGTTTAATCTGTGCTCATTAGCCTTTCATCGATTAACAATCCTGAGGGGCAGCTGATCCTTCACCTCTGCTCTGAGGCCTCTCTAACGCCGGTTGCTCGGCAACCCTAGTGTTTCTGAAGAGGAGGAGTTTATTTTGCTCAGAGAGGAGAAAAAGATTGGAGGGAGTTGCATGAAATGTGGATGAAGCTGTCAACATGAGACGCTGTCTGGAAAGTCACCACTCTGGGACAAAGTAATGGAGTGCTTCAGTGCCTCTTTTAGAAATAAAATCTTTTGACACTGGGTAAAGCAGTCCACTCAAAGCAGGAATGTAATGCTTTTCAATTTAGAAAAAAAGCCAGACCCATTCACTGTAGGAAACCATCACGGTTTACACTGTAGTATGTTCCATTAACTGTGGGTTTAAAAGGATACATTTGTCATCTCAAAAATTGTGGCATAGTGGTAATAAAGTAATTGTGACACAAAGTCAACAGTACAAGCAGAAAGGAAAGACATTCCTAAACGAAACCGAAAGAATAATATTTCCATCAAATAATATTGTGTTTTTAATTTATAGTTATAGAGAAGATGTCTTATTTGCTATAGTCTCCTACAAAAGCAAATTATAAACTAATTCAAAGCATCTTTGCAGTTACTAATGCACAATGACTTTTTTTACCTTTATTCCAGTTGGGCACTGGTAGGGCCAGCCTTATGTTCACTTCATGTAAATTCTGTATAAACAGAAAAATATGTATGTTGTTTAAAGTGTGTACTTGTCCCCAATATGTGTCTCTAAAGTGTGAGAGAGCCCCATGTGCTATTTTAGCTGCCATGAACCCAGGTCGACAGTTAGTCCTGAGGGGAGGCGTTCTGACTGTGATTAGCTAAAGCAGCTGTGGGTGTAATGTGTATGTATATGTGGCACTGTACAGTTTCTATTTGTATATTTTATGTGAATACTTGCTAAAAAATGAGCTTCCATGCATTTACTTGAAACAACAAACCCCACCACGCTTTGAAAACAATGATAACTCAATGAAAAAGGTTTAACACAGAAAACCACTCATTGTTCTTGCTGCAGAAGTAGGACATAGTACAATAATATATACAATATATATATATATATATATATATATATATATATATATATATATATATATATATATATATATATATAAATAAATAAATATATATATATATATATATATATATATATATATATATATATATATATATATATATATAAATTTACAGACAGTGTAAATACAGTATATAAATTTACAGACAGTGTAAATACAGTATATCTAAATAGTCACCTACCAATTGCATTATGATAACAAAGACTATAATGCCCAATTATATGACAAGGCTACTGTTAGAAAGTGTCCCTGCCTTAAAGAGGGAATAATAAGGAGGTAAAAGATAGAACAAATGAGAAAAGAACAGCAGGAAGTTTTATAATGGCAGGTCTTGCTCTCATACTCACATAACCACCATTTTGAGAGAGATTAAGAGAGACATACCTCTCAGGTTTTTATGTCTCTATGTTGGTACTCACATTTTCTGAAGTCCTTGTTAGTAGCTGCAGGGCTGTTTCTTCTGCCTCCATGTTTCTGCATTGCTGTATCTGCCTCTATGGCTTCCGGCGAGCTAAATTAATGTGCATATTTGGTCCACTTGCGCTTATCTCTGCCAGCAACAGTCATGAGTTATTAGACTACACATAGTGGAATTTATTGTCTTTGTTGTAGGCCTTTCAAATTCAAAGTAAGAAAAACAGCGTGTTTAAAAATAATAATAGATTTCTGTTATTGTCAGTTGTAAGTTTCTTTAGTTTTCTTTAGTCTGTGTGTAAGATTATACAATTGTTTGTAATGTACAATGTGGGTTTGTCACTGGGGAAGGTTTCCATTAAACAATCTTGACTTCTGCTGCTCCCCTGCTGTTGCATTAGATTTAAAATTGCTCTGCTGTGCTGTTTGTAACAAGATTGTTTGTCCGTGTCACTCACTGCAACACTAGGCTTATGCTTTGTCTATGGTGTCCCAGGGCATACCACGAGCGAGATGCCTCTTGCTCATCTTTTGTTGCCAGTGTGTGTGTGTGGTGACTGTGTTAAGGTGCTACCACACTGTCTGCTCTCTGTCAGCATCACTTCCCTTGGGCATCAGTGTTTTCCTCACAGCTCCACTCGGCTTTAACAACATTCCTCCACAGAGGCGTCAAGACCCTGCATAACAACAGCACTTGTAATTGTATTTGTACTGTATGTGTGATAGGGTTTGATGCGTGTTTGCGGCGTTCTTATGCATATCCCCTATATATGTGCATGGATTTGCTTCCTTTTGTACATTTTTTTGCTCTCTGTGTGCTCATTTTTGAGAAGGCTTGTTCATTATGTCTGCGGGGAGGCGTGCTTTCTGCTGACTTTGTTTGGTTCAAAGCCTGAGGCTCTCGCTGATCAATAGCATTCCAGACCCACCACATGTACAGCTGATTGGCTGCGCTCTGCCTGGCAGCAGGCCATAGCTTAACAGCCCAAAGTCACACGTCAATATGTTACTCACATCTGTCGAGGCCCAATTTGATCACCCCCATAAACAATTAGAACTGACATAAAATGTACTTACAATTGGCTTAAAATTAAAAAGGGAAGCCTGATTGCTATTTGTGATCAATATTGTATGGCATCAGAGCTACACCAATCAACCTTATGATTCAATAAAGCAGTGTACACTATCTGTATTGTGGCTGGTGTTTATCTTTACATTTGATGGAGCAAAATGGTTTTGTGCAGCTGTCCACTCTCGTGGTTTAGTGCATCAATATTGACCAAAGCTTAGTCTGCAGTGTGCTGACAATTAGGGCTGCAAAACTGGGAAGTGATGCAGTGTTGTTGTTTCTGTGCAAGAGATACCTTTATAAAAAACAAGGACCTACACTGTGATTAACTTAGGCTTTGTCTCTGCAAAAATAGTATCCAAGGAAGGTGCTGGCATCTAAAACAATATTTTATCTTGTTGGCAAAATATATTGAAAGATTTTGTAGTTGTATATCCAGCAGTTGTATGTATATGTTGCACATGTTGTTCAAAACACATACAAGTGCTCAGTCCTAGATACCTTTGTTTATGTTTATGTTTATTCAATGTGGGACAGTGCACATTAATCAACATGTGTTTATCCCAGCATGTAAATGTGCCAAAGTTAGCCACGCAGGCTAATTTTCTCCCTAAACTTCTACATGGACGCAGGCCTGTCAGCTTCACACAAATTCACCTGGATGTGTCTGTCTCCTCAGGTCTGGACGACTGTCTCCAGCAGTATGTGAAGAGCTTTGAGCGGGAGCAGATGGGGGGAGAGCAGCTGCTACACATCACCCATCAGGAGCTGGAGGAGCTGGGTGTCACAAGGATAGGACACCAGGAGCTCATCCTGGAAGCTGTTGACCTCCTGTGTGCCCTGGTCAGTCCCATTCTCTCTGTATTATAAATCTATTTAATGGAGTGCAGGATGAGCCTGTGGTGAACAAACAGTGGACGGAGAAACTCATTAAGTTACACTGGGTTTTTAAGTTTATGGAGCCAGGAATTATTTCTGGATTTCTTTAGTACTTGGGAAGCAAAAAAAAAAAGTTATGTGTAGCTAAAACTGATGTAGCTTTTAATGGAAGGCAGGCAACATATAATACCAAATATTTATAAATACATATAAGATATACTATATATTACATTACAGTCATAGTTTGAGGTCTGTGAAAATATGGGTTGGTCATTCTTAATGTAGTATGATTTGTTTGATTTTGAATGCTTACAGCTACATTCACTCTACTACTTTGATGGTTTTTATGGGAAATTTGCGTGATATCTTATGTGTTAGCATTATTTCTTTTTTCTCGCTGTATTATTAAGGAATCTAAATACATGTTTCCAGGTCAAAAGATTTGTGTATTGATTGTTTATTTGCTCATATACATTATTGATATTGGCTTAATACATGACTAAAACCCTCCTCCATCATTTGACACCTGCTGTGTGTAGTGCCTGGTCACTGCTGACTGTATGTGCACTAGTCCTGCTCAGGATTAGGGAATTAGGGAGAATTAGGTGCTACTCTACCAAAGAGAGAGAATGAGAAATGGAAGAAGAGGCAGTATGTAGAAAGAGTATGCAGCATGCACCTTATCTCTGAGGCGCACATGGCTGGATTAGTGGGCCCTGTTTGAATGTGAGCTAATCAGCACCTCTCCTCATTCAGATGTTTCCAGCATGGGAATGAGTGTCCCAAAGCTGCACTCCTGTCCTGGACCCAGTCTCACACCACACACAGTCTGAGGCACACATACATCCAGTGATACCATACACAAGATGGATCAAACAACATTTTTAGGATAACATCACCCTAACTAAACATGGGGTTTCATTTTTACACAAATTATATTATCACAGAAGGACAAAATGTTGGCTGAGCCTAGGCATGTGACAGGATCAAATTCTGACAGTAACTTTCAAGAGAAATATTCAGTAACAGGTGTGAATAATCTCAGAGTCTTCTCCCTTACTTTAAGAGTCACTACGACACTTTCATAGAGATTTATGTCCTTAGAGTTGTCTGTTTGATGGCATTTTGTTTCGTCCTTGGTTTCTGTTGAAGCTGTTTTTATTGCATGCAATTTATCAAATTTAGTGCAAATAAATTATGCTAAATACATATGCTGTTGTGTAAATGTTAAATTTTGTGTGTCCTGATTTGCAAAATGCCAATCATCCCACGCCTAGCTAAATCAAGGGTCCAAACTATTACACTCTTAAGGTTTTTAAAAGTTACTCTGTCCATATGTTCTTTGTTTTGTTCATAAAGGAAATGTATCAATAACCAGTAAATCACAAATCATGTGTGTCTTTGGCTTATTAGATAGAACTGTTATTAATATTATTTATGTAAAGGTATTTTGCTGTAAGATTTATTTTTTTGTTTTTAAAATGAAAATGTCTTAGCATTGCCAAGGACATAATGTCAAGTTATCTGAGAATATTTTTGAGGTTTTTCATACACAAAATACAAAGTGGAAGCTGTATTCTCACTGTTTTTGTGGAAAAGTAAGAGACAGGCATATCTTTAGTTTGGTCACCATTTTTTGTTATTATCCCAATTATCAGTTGGAACGAAGCTTGTTACACTTCCTTCAAATGTCTTTCCTTTTATCACTTATTTATATGGTGCCATTTACAGTACAGCAAGTTTAAAAATACAGTACAGCAAGTTTAAAAATACTCCTACACCGTTGATTCTCTCCTTGCTGCAAACTGGCCATGACTGTAGCTGCTGTGTGGAGAATAAAAGGGAAATTCACACTCGTCAGCATTAAAATCCATTATGAAGACAGCAAAACCTGGTTCAACTGTTATGGCTTTCTACCGTCCTTCTGCAGTAAAAGCACAGCCCTGTGTGGTCCTGGATCACTGCAGGTTTCATGTGCCGACTGCACTTCTATTGTCAATGTAAATGTGGTTAAGGAACCTGCTTTTGGACTCTATCCAATCAAGTTTTCAATCTAGCATCTATTAAGGAGTTTCTGTAAGAATTTGTAATGCATTTTACCATTACTCACTGACAAATGGCCGTGAATCAAGAACAACATTAGGCAAGGCAAGGCAAGGCAATTTTATTTACAATTTACAAGATTTAGATTTGGAAACATAAGAAAAAATAAAAACATTATAAATGAAGAGTGCAGATTAAAAAAACACTTTGTTATAATGTCTGCGGCGCTAAAGAGGAAGGTTTCTAACCTCCCCTTTAACATTGTTAAAGTTGAGTCTTGTTTTATTTAAGGCTGTTCCAGATTTTTGCTGCATGAAACTTAAACGCTGCTTCACCCTGTTTAGTTCTAACTCTGGGGACGAGCAGAAGCCTGTCCCAGATGTTCTCAGAGTCCGAGAAGGTTCATAAACAACTAGCATGTCAGAAATATATTCTGGTGCTAAACCATTAAGAGACTTGTAAACCAGCAGTGCTGTTTTAAAGTCTATTCTCTGAGCAACAGGAAGCCAGTGCAGGGATTTTAAAACTGTACTTCCTGGTTTTGGTTAGAACCCGAGCAGCAGTGTTCTGAATAAGCTGCAGCCGTCCTAACCCTCGTTTTGAGAGACCAGTGAGCAGACCCTTACAGTAATCTAACCTGCTGGAGATAAAAGAATGGATTAGTCATTCCAAGTCTGGTTTGGACATTATCCCTTTGACTTTGGAAATGTTTTTAAGGTGATAAAATACGAATGATGTCATTTACTTAATGTGACAAGTGACAAGTCTGAGTCCATAATAACCCCCTAGATTTCTAACCTGATTTTTAGATTTTCGAGAAAGAGACTCGAGGTGACTGCTGACACTTTCTCTTTGTTTCTGTTCCCAAAGATGATAAGTTTAGTCTTGTCTCCATACGTCAATCATTACTTCTCATCTAAATACTTGAACAGACTGAACAAACACAACCACTTAAAATACCATGACACCTTCTCACACAGAAGCAGTTTAAGGCACTTTTAAATGATTGTAGATTTCTGCAAACCACCTGCTTAATGGAATCATTTTCATGCATCAATTGTCAGTCTCTTTGGTGTCCAGCTGGGCTCTTTTTAAACCACTTACAAGTTGTGCTTATAAGTTACCTTGGCAGAATTTGTAATTGTTTGACCATTTTTTTAGAAAAATGATTGATGAATAATAACGCAATTTTCACAGATAGTGGTTGATTGAAGCCATTTTTTGTCAAACAACTGTGTTTACTTTTTTAAAATCATAATGACAACAGAAACTATCCAAATGACCCTGATAAAAAGTTTACATACCATGGGGATTTTGGCCTGATAACATGCACATAAGTTGACACAAGTTATCCTCACCTGTGATCTGTTTGCTTGTAATCAGTGTGTGTGTATAAAAGGGCAATGAATTTATGGGCTCCTAAAAGACAGTTGAATCTCTGATCCAGTGCTGCACTGACGTTTCTGTATTCTGAGTCATGGGAAAAGGACAAGAAGTGTCAAAAGAACTGGGGGAAAATGTAATTGAACTGTATAAAACAGGAAAGACATATAAAAAGATATCCAAGGAATTGAAAATGACAAACAGCAGTGTTCAAACGCTAATCAAGAAGTGGAAAATAAAAAGGTCAGGTGGACCAACAAAAATTTCAGCCACAACTTCCAGGAAAATTGTTCAGGATGCAAAGAAAAACCCCAAAAATAAACTTCAGCTAAAATACAGGAGTCTTTGAAAAGGTGCACAATAAGGAGGCACTTGAAGAAAAATGGGCTACACGGTCTAGTCACAAAGCAAATGCCACAAAGCATCCCACTTACAATACGACAAACATCACAAAGACAAGCCTCAAAACTTCAGGAACAAAGTCATTTGGAGTGATGAGACCAAAATGTTACTTTTTGGTCACAACCATAAATGTTACATTTGGAGAGGAGTCAACAAGGCCTATATTGAAAGGTACACCATTCCTACTGTGAAACATGGAGGTGGATCATTGATGTTTTGGGGATATGAGTGGGTATGAGCTACAAAGGCACAGGAGAAGATGAATGCAGTATATTATCAGAAAATACTGGAGGAAAAGTTGCACTCATCAGCCCAGAAGCTGCACATGGGACGTACTTGAACGTTCCAACATGACAACAATCCAAAGCACAAGGCCAAGTCGACCTGTCATTGGCTACAGCAACATAAAGTGAAGGTTCTGGACTGTCATTTGGGTAATTTCTGTTATTATGATTTAAAAAGAGTAAAGAATTTTATTTTTTTTACAATTAATTCACCCAACCACCAGCTATGAGTGAAAAAAGGTTTTCAACCATTAAACTATAACGTAGCCATTATTTTGCTCTAAAGCTCATTGCCCCCTGTTAGCTTTTTAGTTTGCATTTTGGAAATAGTCTTTTCTTTCATTGCAGTTTTATTTGGTTAATGTTAATGTTAATGTCGCCTGAAACATATTTAAGTATATTCATAGCCTGTATCATCTCGTTGAATGTTTTTGAAAACTTTCTCGATGTTTCTAAAAGGCAACTAACTCCAAAACTCAGTGGAAATATGGCTTAAACAATAACCGCCATTAAATATTGCCTGCCAAGGCTGACATACTCCAACATGTAATTCCTTCAGCTGTGCAAATGGAGGACTGCAGAAATATATGAAAAGCATGAGTGCCAAATCAATACTCTGTTGATTACCAGCTGTTACTTACACTTCATTTGGATACACGACTGTTGGCATATTGTGCATGTGGCCTTAACCTCTCTGCTGTGAAACAAAAAAAGGCTAAATTGTGAAATCTTCCTTTTTTTTTTGCTTAAGCATTTAATTATACATTCTCAAGTGTGATTCGGAGTATTGCTGTAGAAATATCAGCACAGAGAAGAGGCTACTCCTCACAGGGCTGCCATGGCAACCAAATCGACATGGAGGTGAAGAAGAAAAAAAAGATGGGTGGGTGCGGGGGGGGTAATTTTAATGACATACGCCTCTTACTGTATTGATTCCACACAGACACACCAAGATGTGTATGTAGTATGCAGCTCGAATGCAGCTCCAAGGATTTCTCTGGTTGTGCACACATATAAAACCATTCAGACAGTGGACACAGGGGCTTATTCCCATAGCTTTGTTTTACACTATGTCCCCTAGAGAGAGCAGCAACCATCCTGAATCCTAATTACAGCTGTTCAAACCTGTACTCATCGGGTTCACGTGTACATCGACATTTACAGCAAATACAGAAGAAGATACAGAGCACAGTGTTTGCGTGACCCACTTTCCTAAGGATGCATAGCTGAGTGCTTTCTCCTCGCTCTTGTCTTCTGCCTCTTTAGGTCCTCATTTCCCTCGATTGTCTCCTCCCGCTGCCACTGCCAAAGCTTTTGTAGTCGCTGCGGTCGTGACTGTGTAGCATAGATCTAGAGGCACAGGAGGAATAGATAATTCTAGCGCAGCCCTTGCATCTGATCTGGCTATACGAGGATGTGTCTCTGTGTGTGTGTGTAGCCTTGGTGTCAGCAGGAATCAGGGTCTGTCAGGCAGGACATGACTGGAGGTGTCTTGGGACGTGGAGCACAATGTGGCTCACTGGGCCTGTGGTTATTAAAAGGGTCACAGTGTAGTAAGGGCCTACTCAAGCAGCTCAGAGCTTTTGTGTTAGTGCTGAGGGAAAAAAAATACACATGTTTAGTCATTGTAGCTTTGTATATATTGTTTACAATGTATCTGTTACAGTGTTGAAGTACTCAACCAGGAACAAAGGCAGTCTAATGCTGCATTCATGTGGTTCTCGGAAACTCAGGACACTCAGTACATTATGCACGCTGTCAGATACTTTTAGTAAGTAATAACTCAGATGGTGGACAGAAACTTAGTATTGTGTCTTTTTGAGTTTAAAGCACATGAACACACCAAAATAGAAAAAAAAGAAGAAACTTGTTGTTTTAGAAACTTGACCCATCTGTGGACCAAGTCTCTAAATTTCTTTTTCTTGTCCAGGTTGTATTCTTATTGCACAGTGCAACATGAATAAAATGATTTGTTTGGCTATCCTCAGCAGATATTCAAATTCAAACAGTCTACTGGGTATAAAACAGAAATAACATGCAATAAAATCATTTAAGACAACAGAAGTGAGAGCTGTCATGGTTTTGTGTTTGTTAGTATACATTTGGGAGATGGCTCACAAAAGACTTTTTAACTTCACATGTAATATTTTAACAAGAGTGATGCAATATGATGCAAAATCCTTGTTATGGAAGATTCAGAGCTTCAAAAAGAGTTGTAATTGAGTTGGGAATAAAAAACAAAATCATTGTGGATCATCAATGTATGATCTTTTATTTATCTTCTTTCTTGGTTCTAAAAACTCTCACTTAAACAAAGCTACAAAAGGCTTTAAACTTTCAGAAGATCAGTGTCTGTAGCTCTGTGTGTTTGGTACATTTTTGATACGCTGCTCTGATTTGATTGATTATATTAAATAAATCCCTCTGTTTTTTTTACAGAACTATGGCCTAGAAACAGAGAACCTCCGGACACTGTCCCACAAACTGAACGCTTCAGCAAAGAACCTCCAGAACTTCATCCTGGGCCGGCGGAGGGGCGGCCACTACGATGGAAGAGCTTCCCGAAGGCTACCCAATGATTTCCTCACCTCTGTTGTGGATCTGATCGGTGCAGCCAAAAATCTGCTCGCCTGGCTGGACAGGTACAGTGTCAATCACCATTTCAGGTAGAACAACTTACATGACCAAAACAATAAAAACAATATCAATATTACATCTCCATCTGTAAAATACTATGTGCACATTTTAAAAACGCGAGCCCTTACATCAGCAGTGTTAAACTAAAATGAATGGAGGGTCACAAGAGTAAATTAAAAATATATTATGCACAAAAGAGTCACTTTGTAATTTTAATTAAAAGTCAGACTACCTTTAATGTCCTTCATGTCAATGTACATTACTATATCCATGTATCGTTTTTTCTTTTTATTAATTTCCTATACAGCCTTTTATGTTTTTTATCACATATTAGTAGGGCAACCTCTTGTTTAAATGTATGGTATTTTAGAGCCAGGTAAAGATTACACAGGGCAAACTTTGGCCCATATGGCTTGAGGTAGGCATGTATAGGTTACGTTGTGTTAAGACTGCTTTTTGTGAAAGAGAACCTACCCAAAGCTTATAAACAATCCCTGAATTAGATATCAAAGTATTGATGAAGTTTTTAGTTGGAGCAGATTATAGGCTGCTTGTTACAAAACCTTTTGAATCCAATATGATTGCCTGCTCACTGTTTCTGGAGTTCATTCTCACTGTCACCAGAAACCCCTGAAGGAGGCATCTGGTTTCAAATGTGAGCTCATGTTCCACTTTCCCGACTTGAATAAGTTGTAGCTGCTGCCTTCAACTCATCACATCAGAGGGAAGCACGAAAACAGGCAGCCATTTTAAATGAAATGACGCCTTGTGAGGGAGCATGTGATTGAATGCTCCGTCTATTGCCTGTGCTGTCAGCTCTGGCACAAGCGTATATTTGAGATATCTGAAGGGGAAAAGGTTTGCTTGTCATGATGTACCCTGTGTTCTGTGAGTATTTCCTGGTACGTCTCGAGAGGTGCAGCTTATCCCAAAGCATATGAGCACGCCTATGTGTACATAGGGAGAAGGGTTTGATTGACACATTTGGGGGAGTGGTTTTATCTTTCCTTGGGCAACAGTGCAGATTGCCCCCTACCAGGCTCTCAGCTCCAGGTCTCTCCGATAGACCCTCACTGCTCTGATCCCTCACTCGGGGGGTGAAGGGGGATGAGCACAGGGGGAAGAGAGAATGAGCAGCCAGAGGAAGATGGGATGAGGCCGAAGGAGAAGGAGAAGAGCATAAATTTACAGTGCATATACATACAATAAAAATGCAATGTAAAATCTGGCCTGTTTAACCTGTGCTGTGTAAAATCTAAGCCATGATTAGAGAGAAGAGCCTACTGGACTATGTCATCAATATGTGAAGCTTTTGGTGTAGATGTGATTCATTTTGCCAATGTATGAGATAAGAAATAACATAAGCTTTATTAACATAAGCCTTTGAAATGGGACACAGGTCATCAGGACGATTGTGAGAGAAAGTGAAGAGAAAGCTTCTCCCAATTTTTTATTTTATTATTTCTTTCCTAAATCAAACAGGAAAGATGGAGACAGTGTCAACATTACCACTGATATGTTTATCCAGCGAGGCTCCATATTTAAGAAAACAGATTAGTGAGGAGATTGAATGAACGAATTCTATTACATTACACAATCATTACACGCCTATCCCACATATTTAGCAATAGCGCTGCCTTCATGTCTATTCATAAGGTTTTGTTTGAGCCAGACTTTAAAACAGGACAGTTTCTAGCCTACTGTCTATTGTGGTGAAAGAAAAAAAGCACATTTTTGCTCAAATAACAAACGGATTGTTTGAAGAGACAACATAATTATATGGAGGTAATAGCATCTGGGAAAATAATGAAGACCCATGGGGTTTAAAAATCCTCTTCAGCAGCAGTTTATACTCGAGTATTATTTTGGTCGGTCTCTCCCTGGTTCCCTTTGCTTTCTGCTGATTTGCATAACAGAACCATTTTAAACTGGCCTCATTAGATCGGCTTTGTTGGAGCGTTACTGTAACAGATGAACATAGAGAAGTTTTACACTGTATAATGTCAGTATATTTCATTAAATATGTTTGGCTATACGACAAAAGATAATCCAAATGACTGGTAGTAACAACTTTACCTAACATGGGGTCAGTGCAGTGGACAGCTTTATTAAATCATCCCACATCACTTAGTGGTTACTAAAGTTAATGTACTTGTGTTGATGTCATAATGGTTGATGGTGGTGTTTGAAACCAAAACTGAGAGTCTTGTGTTGTTTTGTGATTGTGCTGGTAATAATCAGCGGCAAGAAAAAGAACGTAAACCTTTTGGAATTTTCATGGTTTTCTGAATAAATTTGTCTTACAATGTGATCTGATCTTCATCTGAGTCAAGAGTATTGACAAACATAACGTGTCTAAAAATAATTACAGAAAAAAAATCGAATCTTTTACGTCTTTATTGAGAACATCCAAAAAACCTCATAGTGCTTCTGGAAAAAGTAAGTGAACCCTTGAGTTAATGACCTCAAAAAAGCTAAATACAGTCAGGTTTTAGCACACCTGGAGTCTCTTTAATATAATACGTTTGGAGGTGTGGACTACAGCTACTTTGACTGATATAAACCCCTCAAACTTTTGGAGTTTGCTTGGCACAAAAAGACATGCCTTGCCAAAAAGAGCTTTCAGAGGAGCAAAAATGCTCAAGAATTGTTGCTTTACATATAACTGTAAAGGGTTACAAAGTTATTTCAAAGACTTTAGAAATCCACCAGTCTACAGTTGGAAAAATCAATCTACAAATGGAGATGTTTTGGGACTGTTGCTACTCTACCAAGAAGTGAGCGTCCAGTTAAAAGGACACCAAGAGCACAACAAAGACTCATCAATGAGGTAAAGAAACAACCTCGAAGGACAGCCACAGATTTGAAGGCATCATTGGAACTAAGCTTACAACTCTTTTCATGAGTCTATAATACGTACAACACTGAACAAGCAGGGTATCCACCGCAGGACACCACGAAGGAAGCCACTGCTGACTAAAAAGAACATTGCTGCACATCTAAAGTTTTCAAAAGAGCACATTGACACTCCACAGCGGTATTGGCAAAATGTTTTGTGGACTGATATAACTAAGATTGAACGATTTAAAAAAAAAAAAAAAGAATGTTACATCTGGTGTAGAAAAGGCACGGCATATCATCATGAAAACATCATCCCAAATGTAAAGTATGGTGGAGGAAACATCATAATCTGGGCCTGCTTTGCTGCATCAGGACCTGGTTATCTTCAATCATTGAGGGGAAGATGAATTCCCAAGTATCTCAGACAATTCTTCAGGATAATGTGAGGATGTCTGTACGTCAGCTGAAACTGTGTAGAAGGTGATGCAACAGGACAACAACCCAAAACACTGAAGCAAGTCCAGAACAGAATGGCTTTAGAAAAACAAAAACTGTGTTTTGTGTATTTATTTTTAGACACATTATATTTGTCAATACCCTTGACTTAGAAAAAGATCACATCACATTTTAAGACAAATTTATTCAGAAAAACATGGAATTCTAAAAGGTTCACATTTTAGATATGCATAAGACTCAAAGAAAAAGTCAAGATGGCTGACAAGTAGCTGTTGTTTTACTAATTCTTTCCTACTACTAAATGCTTGTTACTTTTTGTTACTTATACAACATCAAGTAAGAATATGTAATACTGTAACACTGAAATTTAAGTACAACAGGTTTGAACCAAAGTGCTGAACCATCAAAAAACAAAATAAATGTCAATTAAATGAATAAAAGTAAAGTATAAACTGGTCATTCTGGATCAAAAGTTCAATCAAATTTTTTTTTTTAAGATTTAAGATTTAAAAACAGGCAACAGACAAGTGACCAGTCTGTCTCGGACAAGTAGCCGGTTAAACAGTTTGGGAGACGATGTAGAGAAGGCTCTTTAGTCTCATCTTTGCAACAGAAAGCAGTTGGTCAGTGGACCTTAGTAACAGTGACATTATCAATTTGATCTCATAAATAATCTACTAAATAATATAGACTAAATATCTGGTCAAACATAAGCACCATTGAGTGAATATTTGACAAAGCCTGGCTGAAAGAGGACAGTAATATCTCTCTCGTTGTGAAACCTAGACCTGTTTCTGTCCTGTTTGAAACACTGAGTCATATCAAAAATAAATGACCACAGCTCCCGTCTGTCCTTGTGTGCCCTCCGTTCTCATTTGGTGGCCACATGGCTGAGTTTTGAAGTAGGCCAAAGTGAATGGGAACCAGGATGCTAAAGGCTGACACAGGCTACTTGTCATTATGTCAGGAATAAGGTCACAGCAGTGTCTGTCTGTGTGTGTGGGGGTCTCTATGGGCGCTTACAGTAGCTCAGACCAGTGTCGACAATCAATGAGCTGATGACTCCTGTGAACTCCGGAGACAGACGCAACCACAGACAAACCCTGCTGTCAGCAATCTGCCTCCAGTTTCTTTATTTCAATATGGCAGATTCTGCAGAACTGTACTGTAGTTGTACTCGTTTGGAAGATTAACACAAAGATATAGTAAAAATATGTAGCTTGTTTACAGATTTGGAGATTTTGAGCTAAAGCTGCAGTGACACTGCATTTGGACTACATCAGGAACATTTTAGGCATTTAGATGAATATTATAATAGTCAACCATATACAAACAAGGACTGTGGGATTAGGCAGCTCATGCAAAAAATTAGGGCTGGATCCAAGAAGTGTGGCCTCATTTCAAAATCCAGGATACAAGACTAATTGAATTTTACAGACTCAATATGCCCAGCAAAGTCAATTTATAAAGGTTATTACCATGTCAGACAGAATGTATGACATAAAAATGCTTGATGCTAAATACAAATTTCAAATCTCCAAATCGTATTGTGTCCATGATTGTGGATGTGGTCTGTGTTTAGACGGTTTATCTTTACTTTACTGTTTGTTTCATCCAGAAAATCTTAGCCTCTGAAACTTTATGTCCAGATGCTTTCTTCTCTTACCCTTTTTTTCAATTGTTTTTAAACTAGTGTCTATAGTCCTTGATCTCTACTTGCGGCTTTATGATAAATTGTAATAATGTATAGACTGGCCTGCCAAAGAAGTGTGTCTGGAATCCTTTTTGTTTTCATCCATTTCCACTCTAAATCGTTTCAAACCGAGGTGCTTTGGTGGCTCCCATGGTAGAGCACATACCAAATATTTGGGGGAACCAGAATCGATTCCAGCTCGGGTTCTTTGTCCATTGTCATCTCTGTCTCTGTCACCCTGTTTCCTGTCAATCTACTATCTACTATCAAATAAAGACAAAAATCTTAATAAACAACACTGCTGTCAATTGTAACCATTAATCTAAAATAGACGAGTCTATGTATTGTTTATTTTTTTCCCGTTTATCTGAATGTCTATTCATGTGCATCCAGATACAGTTTATTTTGCATCTGTTAGTATTGCTTTATGGAAATCCACAGAGACCAGACCAATTATTTGCTTGGCATGCGATATATTATTCCAAATTGCAATAAAACATATTTTTATATTTAATAAAAATCTTGTAAAAAAGTGTGCTTAAGTATTAACATGAGTGCCTGTTACTGCCTATAGTAAATGGTGGACGCCTGATTTTTCCAATGCATCTTTGGTAGATTTTGTTTAAAAGCTCTGTGGCTGTGTCTGCAGGTGGGCTGGCAGCTGAAGAACCTGGTGAATGCTCTCAGAGAGGATCCATGTGGAGTCATCCTCACGCTGAAGAAACGGCCCCAGAACACGCTGAGCTCCACGCCTGCTCTGCTCAGAAACGTCCGCTGGAAACCACTTGGCCTGCAGGTAAACAGTGAGCGACACCTGCTTTATTCTCAGCGGGTTTCCCCTCTTGCTCTCTTGAGTCCTTAACTGATTCAATGACACGCTGCTCTTTACGCATGAGTGTATCTGAAATTCGACAAGGGAGCAGGAAAATGAATTTTGATCCTATTCTTTTCTACCACAAAGGCACACACTGTACATTGACACACTTTAAAACTTACAGCACTATGTAAATTTGTTTGCATTTTCTTTTTCAAAGCCCAGTTTCTGCTTTCACCATCTGCCACTACATTGTTTGCTTGAATGACTCTTCCTTCTTTATAGTTTAAATATATCCCCAATTTTCATGTGTTGTCCAGCTTCCAGCCCAGTGCAAAGCCATTCACATGTGTTGATAGCTGAAACTGAAACTTCTGGGAGTTTATGCCTATGAAAACCTTATTTTAGATAGATAACTCGAAGTAGAAGTAAGCGAAAATGAAAACCCTGTATTGCGTGAAATCCTATCTGTGCAATTTCAATAGTGTCAGATAATAATATGGCCAAGAAATAGTGCGGAGCAATACAAGGTCACTGGGGTCCATTTGGGTTCTCCTTTACATTCATATTTACTGAGACTGAGGTCTTGGGTCATTGAACTTTTGCTCCAGAGGGCATCTTGTTTTCAAAAGGAACTAAATGTTTAATGTACTTCGATATAAAAAGGTGGAAGGCCTATATAAAGACTGAGCGCTTGGAGGGGTCTTTATAGTCATTTTTATCTAGAGACATGCCTTGGCTGAGAAAAATTTACAATTGACAATTTAAGCGGATGAAAAGAACAAGTGAGACAGACAGACGGGCTGAGGGTTGAGGTGAGGGCTAGTCTGACGCTGCCCGAGTGCTTTGTGAAGCGACGACTGTCTTGTCAAGCCCAGTGTTGCGCGGCTGCTATTTTTAACCCTGCATAGGGCTAATTCATTTACATGCTCCGTCCATGCTTTGATCCTTCTGCACAGCACTCAGCTGCTCTTTGGTTTTCTAGCTTTTATTTGCTTTTTGTTTGGCAGGTCTTACCCTTTCCCTGTTTAGTTTTTACTGGCTCTGGTTTTTGTCAGCATCTTTGTCCTGTTATCTTTTGTTCTTTGCAAACAACCATTATGTTTCATCTCAGTATAATGTATAGAGTCAAAACATAAGAAAGTAACCAAGTTAGCAAACATGGCTAAAGTTAAAATAAAGACAGCACATTTATCCCAAAATGTATCTACACAAGTAAGTAAGTTTCCCTGCACAATTATGTCACAAATAGTATAAAGTACAAAAAGTTGATTACGCAATGTAAGTAGTAAACAGTCAATTTTATTTGATAATGTAACAGAATAGACTAAATGTAACTGTAAATGTTAATTGGTACTCGCTGGTATCAGAGCCTCTTGTACTCATACTCATTTAAAATTCCCAGATATTCCCACATGAGTGTGAGTTTAGGTTCCTTGACTGTGAATAAACATGATAACAGTAAATAAAATTATAATGCTCTGCTAAAGCCTCGAAAGGCTTAAAAACTATCTCCTTTAACTTGATAAAACATCTTAAAAAAAAAGAAAATGAGGCTTTTAAATCTGTCCATTGTTCATAAATATTACCTCTAAAGAAAAGTAGGTATGGGTGAGTACTCAATTTGAAGCATTTGAAGTCCTTGGAAAAAGTTATATAGAGGCATGCTTAGGGATAATATTTCCATTAAACCATATGTTTTTCTTGTCTGCCTTCCTTCCAGTTTACTGCTTTGTTAGATCACTGCTCTAAGTTAGACCACAAGTCTATTGTTATATTCATTGTGTGCAGCAGAGAATTGTGGGACTGGTTTCTTCCCTGATGATCCGCTAAGACACAAATGTGCCGTGAGGCTTGGGATCACAGCGCACAGAAGATGTATGTGCAGAGAAAAGAAGAAAGGAGTGTTTTAGATTTGTTCACGCTCAGTAAGACTGGAGCTCTTAATTATTCATAAGCAACTACAGGCAGCTTCACTGGCTCCGAAACAAGAGCTGCTACTCAGCAAATACTGGAGCTAATTCAGTGAATCCATGTCCCGCTAAACAGACTGGTGCACACACTTCCAAGCATGGCCGTATGCAGCCTGTCCATCTGTATGAGCAAGTCTGTTCTTTGCGGAGAGTGTATCTGTTGTGTGCCTCTTGAGAGAGCGGGAGGAAGTGGGTCAGTGCTCTTTGTATGCTTGACATTGTACACACTGTATACAAACAAATAAGTACATATGCCCGTACACACTTGTATCTGTAAGCCTTGTTTTTGGAGGATGATTTGTACGACTGTGAAATTTAGCCCAAATGTGGCAAATATTCAGCTGGATTATAACTGAATCCACAAAGGAAACAATTTATCTCTGCGAATGATGATCAGCTCCAAATCTCATCCATGGCAGCTTCTTTTATTTCTTCCAAACAACATACAACTCCATCTGTCTTCATAATTCTCTGGGAGATAGTGTGTGTGTTTATTAGTGTACATCCAGGAAAGCAGAGAAAATGACCAATTTTAAGAGCGGTAGTTACTATAATGGTGGCAATTATTTTGAATAAGCTTTGTTTATTTGTTTATGCTTTGTTATGGTGACAAATACTGCATGCAATCATGTCTTCTCTGCTGCTGCGGATGCACATACACAGTATATAATTAGGGCTCGGATTAATCGATCATAATCGATTATTAAAATAATCGTCAACTAATTTTATAAATGATTCATTGCTATCTGGAATATTCAATGACTCTGAAACTTGCAATGTGGTGAGAGAAAAGGGTTTTATTTACAAAGCAGTAAATCCACTGAAACAGTAAAAGAGATGTACATTTTGCATTTTTTTGATGAAAATACTCCATTATGTGTGTATATGCTCTATCCACAAGTTCTGTGGCATTGTAGCTTTGTTTTTGAGTTTTTGATCCCTTTTTAGTCCACCAGGTCCTCATGCATTTATATACGCTTTACTATCCAATTATTAATCGATTTATCAAAAAAAATATTGTCAAATTAAGCAATTATAGAAATAATTCCCTAAATATATATAATATTTTATTAAAAATCTTTAAAAAGATTTTTTTTAATCTCCTTTTGTGTCCATACATTTTCCAGATGGCCCATTATCAAAGATTGCATTAACCCTGTGGTAAATCCACAACACTTATTACAGACGTTGTAGATTGTGGTGTTAAATAGAACAAATTAGTTTTTAATATTACATTTACAGCAAGAAACACTGCATATAATTGAAAACCTTTTGGCTGATTCCAAGGATAACATATGACACGGCTGACGTAATTGTTTTAAGGGCCAATTTTGTTAGTTTGAAATCATGCATTTGGGTCAATAGAGACTATTTATGTTATTGTGTTTTTGCTTTAAAGGCCCATACACAGAGATGGTCTTATGTAGAGCATATTCATGTCTGTGTGGTTTGTGTGTAAAGATATGTGAGGTAGATGTTTGGGTAATTTAAAGTGGACACAGCAGGGGTCAAATGATTTAAGTGCTGTTTTAACAATCTGGATATGTGCCCGCTGCGAAAGTCCCATTTCTTTCCACTTCCCCCCACCCCTCTTTTTTGATGCCGGCAGCACTGGGCTGTAATCACTAAATTACTGTTTTCACTCTCAGCTCGAGTCACCACACTGCACAGCTCTCCTGTCTCACCCTTCCTCTGTCCCTCTATAGCTTTGTCCTATTTCCTCTGCCCCAACTATTCCCCGACTTTCCAACGCTTCTTCATTATTCATTAGGCGTCCGTCTTACTGTAAGGTCTCTCTTCACATGGGGAGGACTGTAGATAGAGAATCGGAGCAGTAGTGGGGGTTGAAGGGAGGGAAATTTTTGAATACAAAATGAATGGCTAATGCAGAAAACTATGGTACACTTGTGCTTCGTTGATAATAGAATGTGGTTTAGCATCTCTCAGGCTACATCTGTTTATCTATTCTAGTCACCTCTCACAAAAGCTACACTATTTTTCAAAACCTCAGCGTAAGAAATGTATTTGCCATCCCAACTGAGAACTAGTCTAATTTATTAAAAATTTGGACGAGTTCCCATGACATCACGAGTGCTGTCCTCACGAAGGGCTTGGTGACACATGGATTTACGCATCAAGCTAAACTATAAGGCTCCCGTTCTCCTGTCCTCTGTATCTCCTGCACAGTGCACAGAGGAGAGAGTAAAGGAAAGGGTTGTCATGGGAACAGACATGGCGAACTGCGTGTGTGTAAGTGTGTGTGTGTGTGTGTGTGTGTGTGTGTGTGTGCGCGTGTGTGAGTGACTGTGTAAAAGGCATTAGACAGAAATGACAGGATAGTGTAGCGTTTGAACAGATATATAAGATGAAGAAGAAAAGATGCCACAAACACACAGCTTGGTGGAAATACTCACTTTCTGTTTGGGATTCAGTGTTAAAACAAATGCCAGCTGCAGCTTCACAAATAAACGCTTCTCTTCCGCACTAATGCCATCAACTGTATTCCTGTTTGTTTTGCAGTGAGGATGGGATATCTTATGCGCACTCCTGGCAGATTGTTTTTTAACTTTATTCGCTAATTATACATCAAGTAGCAGGTCTAGGTCTATATTTTTTAGTTTCATAAGTAAAGCTGTTCTTTAAATGGGTGAATGAGTTGTTAATGCTCAAAAGTATTTGCTAAATTATGTATTTGTTTACTTTCAGCCAAAATTTAGTTTTTCTGTCCAAAAAACCATAAAATAGCTATTGTTCTGTGTAATATTTATCAAATGTTTCAAACTTGCAACTAACATAAGTACTGACAAATCTGACAAATACAGATGGACAGATACAGTTTAAGTATATTCTCTTTAGATTTATAAATATGTTTTATTTATGATTCTTTTCAATAGTTTTGCCGACATGTTTTTTTCAATATCATATGGAGCTGTGTTTTTGTAGTACCACTCGTGGCCTTTGGGGTGATGCATCAGAGGAAAATACAATATCTATTGAATATTGTGCACGTGGCAGAGTGGTTAGCACTCCTGCCTTACAGCAAGAAGGTCGTGAGTTCAAAACCCGGCTGACCCAAACATTCTCGGCCGACTCCGGTCTTTCTGTGAGGAGTCTGCATGTCTTCCACGTGTTACCGTGGGTGTTACCGTGGGTCTCTCCGGGTACTCCGGCTTCCTCCCACCATCCAAAGACATGCATGTACAGGTTAATTGGCAACTCTAAAGTGTCCCTAGGGAATGAATGTGAGAGTTAATGGTTGTCTGTCAATGTCTGTCTCTAAATGTCAGCCCTGCAACTAACTGGCCACTGTCCAGGGTGTACCCCGCCTCAGGCCCAAAGCTGCTGGGATAGGCTCCAGTCACCCGCTACCCCTAACGGGACAAAGCGGTAGAAAATGAATGAATGAATGAATGAATGAATCCATTGTTTGAACGATTGTAGTTGTCTCTGTGGTTGAGATCTTTGTGTAAATATACGATTTCCTAAAGAACAGTAATATTATTAATGTTGATAAAAAGGTGCTAAAACTCTTTCTTTCTCTTCCTTTAGCCATTACCCACCAGCCCCACAAGCACCTCCCCTACCCCCGGCGGGACTTTGGGGATGTCCAAAATGGACGCCCCCAGCATGCAGGACGTCTACATCCTGTCTCCTGTCTCCGGACTCTACGGCACCAGGTCAGGCCACTCTTCACACAGCTGTTGATGATGGTTATTACGTTGATTATTATGATCGCACTGATGGGCTGATGATGGGCTGGATGACACTGATGATCACTATTACACCTCCAGGGAGGAGTTGGGCCTCATGTCCTGTGATGACATCAGCCGTTACAGCTCCCAGTCCGGCTCCAAAGGCTCAGAGGCCGTCAGCTACTACCTAGACCAGGAGAGCGGTCAGTACTTCTCCCTGCTGGAGGCAGATGGACCCCCTGGACCCGATTATGACAGGGGTCGTAATACAGGGGTTCGCAGGAGAGACAAGACTCCTACTCATGGTAAGAAATTGGTTCAAAATCTATCCCATCGGAGCCCTGTTTGTTTCCACCAGTGTCTCACAGTTAAATATATTCTCATCACATTCACCTTTGTGTTGATCACTCACTTCATGGCTCTGCTTCATGTCTTTGCCACACGTACGCACCAAAAACACTGATCACATGACACTGTTCAACAAGCTCCCTGTCTGCTCACAATGTGTGTCCTCCACTGTCACAATAACACACTTCCTTGGTGGTTGACTCTCAAGGGACATTTGTATTGATCTGAAGGCAATTTGTGGCTTTGCTGGCTCAGCTGTTTTATTGAGAAATATAATACAGATTTCCTATTAAACCTAGGGGTTTTCAAAGTTTCACAATATCACTCCCAATAGGTAAGTTTGGTATTGTTAATGCTTATTGAAAGTACGTCATGTTTTGTAAAGAAAGTTTGTATTATATTCATCTGTGTGAATTAAAAGACTACTCGCGACTTTAAAATAAAGCTAATACAAGACAACGTCTCCCCAAATTTGTAAAACACTACACAAAAGAGTTTACTTTTTGTCTGTTGATAAATTGTGCATAAATTAGCTTTTTCCATACAGTGTACTTGTATTGAAGAAGGCCCTAGAACAGTGTAAAGGCCATTTTGCTCATTGGCGATTGTGAATTTGCAAGTATCACTGTTGTTAGCTGTAAAACAAAAACATGTGCATTAATCTTTAAATCTTTGCTCATGTGACTACCTTTATGTATTTTGCATCATACTAAGGAGTTTGCTTATTGGTAGTTAATAAAACATAGATAAATCAGCTTTTTGTGACAATTAAAACCTTAAATTTAGCCTAACTGGTGTGACTGCAAGTACAGTCATAGCAAACATTAACTGATTATTAAATCTGTGTACCGATTGTACTAAGGAAGACTCCAAAACCTAGATAAAACAAAAGTTAAGTTGGTCTTTGTAAACACCATTTTGTTTGTCAGCTGTAGTCAATATGCCACCAGCTCGCTAAGTTTCTAGAATCACTCTGCTCTTGTGTTGTTGTAAAATTAAAACTACACAGTAAGTTCAATCAACTTAATACACTTTGTATCAGTCCCAAGAGTGTCTCCTGTCCCCCTGACCCCCCCCCCCCCACACACACACACACACACACACGTCCTCTCGTCCTCCTCTTGTCCCCCGTCCCAGTGTCTCCCACGATGTCTCTCAACTTTCCTGCGACAGCACCGAACCCCCCTCGCAGACTCTCTGACTGCTGATTGGTCGTTCCAGGTGATCACAGACCCGTTTCCATGCCTCCTGAATATAACTGGATGGCCGAGGCCAAGGAACCCAGCATGGGCAAGAGAGGGAGCCGAGGTACACATTCACACACAAACACTAAACCACCATGCTTTGCTTCATACTCAACACATTTCAGTCCATCTCTGGTTCTTCATGGTGCTATGGTTGTGTATTGATACATATCATCCAGGTATGTATCTGAAGGAGTGACTAACCAACATAAATGTAAGAAAATTGCATTTGTACAGCTGCTCTGGAAATGTAGGTATTTCTACGTGACTTTTTCTAACCTGCTCAACCGTTTTGGGGCGAGACTCCATCTGTATTCAAGCCAGGATGCTCCACTCTACCATCAGAAAGTCTATGAATAACATTAAGGCACAATGCCACTGTCTGCTGCTCACCCCCTTCTGCTCTACCTCTCTGTCACATTTCAGTGTTTTACATTAAAGAATATGGATAATAAACAAATTATGTAAGAAGCTTTTCTCACTTCAGCTAAAGCCTTATAAAACTTTCAGTGACTGACAGTATTCAGCAGCCAAGCCCCTCCAAATCAGCATAATCACTGCAAACAGATTAGGATGAGGTCCCAGCTGTGGATCCCTATCAGATGCAATAGCACTGAAGCCCTTTTATCTATTTCTGTTGGTTTTTATCTGTAAAGGTCTATTTGTTCTTCTCTGGGGTTTGTCCTTTCCTCCATCTGGCGTTTTTTTGTCTAGAGCCCGTCTGGTTTTGTAACTGCACTTTCCCTCTGCTGTCCGTCCCATAGATTCAGACAACTCCCTGCTGCGTTACCTCAGCGACGACAAAATCCTGGTCATCGAAGAGGAGCCCGAGGGCCCAGGAAGAGAAAGCCGGAGGGACTCCGCCAGGCGTTCTCGACGCAAGAGCCGCAATCCCAGCAGCCCTAGCTTTCCCATCAGCCCCTCCATGTTATCCTCCACACTGCGCCTCGACCAGCCGCCTGACCCTTTGCCTGTGAGTATACAATGTAGGATTAAGGCAAACTCGTCATTAAAAGTAAATAAATCTAAATTTTTTAGGCAATTTAGCTCAATATTTCTGTCTGTACAATGCCCAGTTGCTCCAAACCACACTTTTTAAATCAAAAAAGAGATGGCTCATTTGAATTGCTTTACCTAGCATTTCTGTATTTTCTGTATTATGTATCTATTTTGTGAAAATAATGATCCATTCAAGGTATTTGTTTGATGTTGCATGGGTTTCTCAGAGCCACAATGTATGTGCCAGAATGTATAGTAAAAGTCAGATAATGTCCTAACCCTCCAGTAATAGTTTTGTGTAACATCTTAGAGTCTGAATGCCCATCTAAAAGCTAAAGGCTATATTGAGGTCTGTAATAAATAGACAAACATGTTATATCAGTGTGTCAGAAACCAGGAAGTGAGGGGAAGAGCTCTGCAAAAAAAAGGGATTGAAAAAAAGGGTCAAGGTATTCTATAATTTTTGCACTGCAGCAATTAAAACAGTTATTATAGGTTTATATTTAGGTATATGGCTTTAGATCAATTTAATCATCTCATGACTTTGTTGCCTGTCCTACTTGTAGACAACAGACTGAAGTGTGACTCAGACGTTTGTATGGCATCATAGTTTATGTATTTGTCTCAATATAGAATTGAAGGGCAGGTCATTAGTCTACACATATTCCATACATCTGCGTGTGTGTCAGGTGGAGGAGAAGCAGGGCGCTGATTTAGGTCTGTAATACTGTGGCTCATTAGAGAATGTCAGTTTTCCGATTAGGCACACCCCACTGTACGGCTACGGTTTGATAAAGAGGACACACAAAGGAAGATCACACACCGTGTTGTACGCCGATACATTTGTATTCATGGTAGGCCATCTCACGACTCGTCCTAACTCACTCTAATACCACCATCTCCTCAGACAAGCCCGATTATACGAGTTTATTCTGGACAAACACAGCCATGCACATGCGCCCTTTATCTCGCTTTTACACACACACACACACACAAGTTTGTTTCCCTGGGAGCCAGTGTATGACTCAGCATCAGCCAGACCAATTACAAGCGCTACTGACAGACTGTGCTTAAAACACATCGCACACAAGCACTCACAAATACATACTGTTTTAACAGCTTAGCTAACACCAGGCCTCTCAGCCGAGTTATTCTCATGACAGTGACTCATTTCCATTTGGTGGCACATGAAGTATACTGTGCTGCATTAACAAGCATATGCTAATCACCTGTCTTCCTTTCCTGTCTTACCACACATTGTAAAGGAACTCTATGGATCATTTTTAAGTTTATCTTATCTACTTTTGAATGTAAGCCTATATGATGTCAATGTGTTGTGTAAAAGAAATGTCAGATAGAGACATCCAGGACAGCGCTATATCAATTTGAGGGAAATTATGAGCTTTAAATGTTTTGCTGCCTTAGCCTTTTGACCAGTTTTGCCATAAGATCTGAACGGATATTAAGAGACACAAAAAAAAACTTTATAAAGCTAGATTTGTTGCCATTCATTTAAATAAAAAGTCAATCTTCAAGTGTATCAGAGCAAATAGCTGGAGGTAATAGCTGTATACTTCTGCAATAAACAGTAGCTTTCTGAGCGTTTTATCTTGAAAGTTGCACCAGTTTTCTTCTGTTTAGGGACCCTCTGCCTTGTGTCACCAGTTCTGCCAATGTTTCATTCAGTGTAGACAGTGAATGTAAGGTGTTCATTTACAAAGTGACAGCTGTACGACCCTGACTCTATTTGTGACCAGAAACAGCTGTTGCGAACGGGAGCTTTTTTTTTAGCATTCTTTTCTTTGTTTCCTTTGAGAAAACATTGTTGTAATGTAGCACATCCTGCCTTTTGATTTTCATAAATTGTAAGATTTAAAAAACAAATAAATTTTATTCCACTCTTTATGCTTTATGGCTCATGTGGGGCTTGATGTATCCTGATTGTTTAGTGCGTGAGGTAGGGTACACCGCAGGGCAGAGGCTGATATATACAATATGTACCATATACACTCTTGTTCATTCACTTTGGGCAGTTTATATTCACAAATTCACCAATACTTACAACAACAACAACAATACATTGTTTTTTTTTCACAATATAATCAGTGGATGTTTTTTCCCATCAGTGCTCTATCAACAGATAATCATTAAAGAAACAATGCAGCACAATATGTTTAATAAAGGGTAAAATACTGAATGGCAGAGAGAGAGAATATTAGGACAGTTATTGTTAAAAAACAAGACTTTTCATGCCTCTGTAGCCATGGAGATGTGATTCAGTTTTTTATCTCTCGCTCTCTCCAACAGCGTGGGGCAGACACACTGCGGGCAGACACAACGGACAGGTCAGTTTGTTTTTGTGGTTGATAGGAGTATTCATTTGTGTGAGCTATTTGTGATCTAATTTAATCCGTTGTGTCTTTCAGCAGGTACTCGGGCTCCGGCAGCTCTGGAGCGGCCTCGATGAGAAAGGTGAAAGTCACAATTCTCTGTATACTTTATCAGTCCAGCCATAATCTAAAATGTGTTCAATCATGGGCCATAAAACAATATACATTCACCATCGTAACGTAAACAAACTCTGGATCTATCTCTTTGTTGACAAGTGTTCAGTAGCTTTTCAAGAGCGTGTGTTTTCCCTACCAACGTTAAACATGTCCAGAACTGCACTGAAAAAGGATTAGCAATCTCTGTAGGACTGTTATGGTTAAATAAAGGTCATACAAATCAAAGGCTGTATGCATTATTATTATTTTTTAACAAAACAATGCAAAATATACCAGCTAGTTCCATTTATTTGGAGTACAAGACCTTTGAATGACTTATGAGACAATCAATTGAAATCCATAAAACATAAAACCTGAGGACAGGACACAGCAGTAAAGAAGAAGTTTAAGATGAAGAGCAGCTTGTTTAAGTGTAAGATTTAAAGGAGTTATCAAACATGATTCTTCTAAAATTATAAGACTCTTGTGGTACGTTTCAATGTTGGATGAACAGAGCAGATGATGTTGCATCAGCTGTCTCTAAGCGACTGCATTGAGTGTTTAAATATGAGTGTAACACACAGTCAGACCATAAAAGATGAACGATACCTGCGATTAAATCCTTTTAGTGTTGCAATGGTTAAATGAAAACAGTTGGAATGGGCAAATTGTGTTCTGTATTTAGGTTACTGTGACACAGGGAACTTAGTCATTAGTCCTCCTCCGAAACAGTTGTAGCATAAATGAGTCCGTGCTGTTGACTGTAAACACATTTATCAAATACATATCCAAAAGGACCTAGAGTGGCACTGAGCTATTGTTTTCTAACCTGTCTGTATTTATTCTAATTCACTTTTAACTTTTTTGTACTCTTTTTGAATTATCTTAAGGCGCATTAAGTGATAACTTTAGCACACACTATAATGCTACATTCAAAAATAACAAATCAATCCCACTCCCAGTAGCCACCAGTGTTGAAGTGACAATAGTTGTCATTTTTTGCCTAGTTTATAATCTATTCACTGAAAAAAGCTGTCTTGAAATGTTGCAGAAAGAAAAAGGTATGTTGTGCAATGGTCACATGACTCGAGTTTTGCGAGTTTCTATCATAATCTGCTTTAAACTTGTATAAAGGTTCTTTAAGTGATATTTAAACAATATAATGCTTTCATACAGAGGTGGATAGTAAGAACATTGCCTAAACGTAATGTGTTAAATACTTTTTGGAAGTTGTTTTTATTCAGGGTTTCAAAACACATAAATGAGTATAAAAGTAATTAAATCAGCCTGATTAATGTTGAAGTAGTAGTAGTAGTGGTGGTATTGTCGTTTTTTGCTCATTCATTTATATAGTTGGGTAATGTATAATGTCTTTACTGTATATTTTGTCACTTTTTCTCAATAAATAACAGATTGTGACCCACCTCTGACTTCATCGGACTGCTGTCGTCACTTTACCCATGTGTACTCCCTATCTCACAACCCATACCCAACTAAATTATTTCTGTAAAAAGGCCTTTTGTCCATAAATAAAGCATATAGGTCTTTACTTTTTTACCTAAACATCTAAAACCTTTCTAATGTATTTACCAAATGGACCAAAATAGCAGCAAAGGTGACACAATTTACAGCAACCAAACACCACTGCAGCTTTCAGTTCTCCATTACAGGTTGTAGGTCATTTCATGGATGTAGCAATATTGTGATCCCTCAGTGCCCATAATCCTCTCTGGTACATGTCTGACTGGAGTAAAAATAATAAAAAACGTGAAAAGAGTCTGACCGCTGCTGCTCTAAATGTGGAAAATGCATTAGCACCAAGGCAGAAAGTTTGCCTGTGTGTGGTTTTCATAACTATTCATAACCTTATGTTTTCTCTTTCACTCTCTTGCAGTCATTTCATTATACATCTCTAAGAACAAAACCCAAAAAGAAAAAAGGTAGGAACTCTGCTTTTTACTTTCTTCATGTTCTCAGAATTATATACTTACTTTATATTTTTTATACTACTCAAAATAAAACTCTAACACAAACTTTGGATAGGGTTTAGATCAGAGGTTTCTTGAATGAATTTGACTGCTGTCTAAAATGATAATGTGAATAAGTCAACAAATTTTGTGTATTTTCATGATGTATGTACTTTCTCTGACATTTTCTGTGTTTAATTATTAAGCTTTGTACGATTGCCGATGATTTAAGAGTCTATGTGTGAGTCTGTGTAGCTGCAGAAATGCTTTTGTAATCTGCTTTTATAATAATACCACATTCACTCACTGTCCATCTGTGCTCCAGGTTCCCTCACTAGCGCCAGTCGGAGGAGGATCTCGTGTAAGGACCTGGGTCACGGTGACTGCGAGGGCTGGTTGTGGAAGAAGAAGGACGCCAAAGGCTATTTCACCCAGAAGTGGAGAAAGTACTGGTTTATCCTCAAAGAGTCCTGTCTCTACTGGTACACCAATCAGAACGTAAGGCATAATTCTGAACAGCATATTAATATCATAAACATTCTGTACAACTTACTTTTATATGACGATAGACATTTTAATAATGCTCTTGTTATTAAATCAGCTGTGGTCTTAATCAGTAAAACCAAGAGTCTGTGACAAGACGTATGATTTAAATAAGACTATCAGAAACTGGTCTCAAGTACAGCACTATAGAAAATATTAATGCTGTAATCAACAATTTATTTTTCCCATATTGTAGGCACTTGACCTTTTCACGGTCATTAGTACACTCCAGGTGAAAATATAAGATAACCTTTTAAAAAGCACTGTGAAATTTTTGTGACCTATAAAACCATATGTAAATACTATTTATTGTTTTTTATGCGTCAGAATCCTCATTTATGTCAGACCATCATCCTGATATTAAAGCTTATGGCAGTGAGTCTGTTTAATGCTTTAAAACAGTTTGATCTTATATCCGAGTCATAGATTACTAATATGTTTGGATCAAATCGAGCTGAATCAGAAGCTCAGAAACTAACTACAGCAAACTTCTTAATGAGATTTTAAAACAATATAAATCTTTTGTGGAAGTAATGCATGAACAAACAAACTAAAGAAAAAAAATGGTTTTGGAATAAAGTAAATCATTTGATCAAAAAAAGAAGAAAAACAAAGGAAATGAAAAGTAGTAGTCCTAACTCCAAAGTGATTACTGTCCTTGCTTTGTTGGGCAGCATAAATATTACTTTATGTAACTGTTTCTGCAAAAAAACAAAAAAAAAAAGTCAGAATAATGTAAACAGCATATGTTGTTTCGCTATGTTGGGCTGGATGACTACTATTCCAAATCAAATTGGTCCATCAGTATGCATATCATTTTGTAATGTGTGTTGTTGATGTACCACCAACCTCCATCTGTCTCTGCCTCAGGATGAGAAGGCTGAGGGCTTCATCAGCCTCCCTGAGTTCAGAATAGACCGGGCCATCGAGTGCCGACGGAAATTGTAAGTGTCCCTCACTTGTCTTCAAAATTACTAATCAAGCACATTTGCTCTACTCACTCATCGTGAATGCAAAAACACTTATGGTGCATGCACAATCACACTAATCAGAGCTTTGTCTTTGATTGACAGTGCATTCAAAGCCTGTCATCCCAAAATCAAGAGCTTCTTCTTCGCTACAGACTGTCTCGAGGAAATGAACAGGTGAGTGTCTCTAAGTGTGCTTTAGTCTCTTAACGTGGACAGTTGTTAGAGACTGGGACGGTCCTGTTTTTTTCCATGAATATTTAAAAAGAGTAAACCAATTTTACACAAGGCGTCAGCCCACCGACAACAGTGGCAATGAATAAGGCATGACCCCTCTGTTGTTCAGAGCAGAAGTGCACACAGGAACAAATGTGTGCGTCACATGTGTCATATTTGCAGTGTGTTATCTGATGAGCTCTAATTATCCACACCTCTCATCATTGACACACAGAGATAATTAAGGGAGTCATTTACCAGCTATATTTGACTTCCATGCTGGGTTAACGGACGGATGTGTGAAACGCAGATGCATTTGTATGTATGTCTGAAAAGAGGGGATGGTGTTAATAGTCTTTGGAAAAGTGCTGTCTCTATTTTAATAATTGCTTCTCAGTGTGTTACCTTGAATTTTCCTTTGGCAACCAAATCTAGGAGGTATTTACAAATTCCAGCCGATGAACTAACATTTAATCCCTTAATATATGTCTTATTATTTTACAGAATTTCACTCAGCCCTAAGCTCTCTGTGTTGCTTTTATGGTCATCTTTAATTTGATTAATAGGAGCAGCATAGTTTTGTGTGAACATGTATATTGTGATGAACTCCATTTGTAGGACCTCATTTTAGCTACAAACCAATTGATGGTATTCTTCATAAGAGTGTTTTTATAAACAACACCATTATATCTCAATGTCACAAAGTACTTTCGCTCTTTGAATACAAAATAGTTAAAAGATGATGATTCATATGATGACTTTACAATTCCTTCTGTACGAACCGGGCTCTATTCTTAGAAATGACCTTATTATTTTGTTTGTGGTGAGACGTGGGACAAGCCAGAATCTGCAGAGGATGAAAATTTTTGATTAAAAAACAATCTTTTAAGAAGGACTGCTGTGGAAAATTTTATTCTTTTGACGTTTATTTATAGATACTGTAGTTCTAGTTTTTATACCCTGTCATTTTTAGAACGATAAGTTACCATCTTTAGGTACATATTATATTGATTCTTTTTACAAAGCACTGGATTATCCCTTTAACCTTGATTCTTCTAATCTTTCATTCTTTAGGTGGATGAACCGACTGGGCCTGGCTGCGATTGGCTACACACCTGATGATCCAGTACCACGCCCTGATGAAGGTATTAAAATCCAACTTTCCTCCCAGTCCTACTCTAAGGAATTAACTTTACATACATGTACTGTATTTGTCTCACTATCAGACTACTGGAGCGAGAGTGACCAGGACGAAGTTGATGGATCGATGACATTAAAACAGGAAGGCCCTTCATCCATGTGTGACACCTATCACCGCACACCATCTGTAAGCAAAGACACTTTTAACACATTCTTACACTGATAGAATATTTTATTCCTAAAAGCCCCTTGGTTTTTCCGAGCTGCACAGACCAAAGCTCTGAACATTAATAAAACATCTGAGAGTGAGATTCGGTAAGCAGCCAAGACCAGCACTTCTGTGTTGTGCTGCCAGCCCTTGTGCATAATATGACCTCTAGATGGCAGCAAAGAACAGTACATCCCTGAGAAATGACACTCAGGTTATATTTTTCTGCATTTGATCATTTTAAACTCTGAACAAATACAAAGACTAAGCTGTAAGGTGTAAGATGTATTTCTATATTGACAAAATATAGCTAGGAAAGAAAGGAAACAGTATTAATTAAGTAATTATTAATAATTATACATATTGGTATCTGGACAACACTAGGGTTGTCCAGATACCAATTCCAAAACGCTGCCATATTAGACCCTCTTGTACTCACATAGTACTTGTAAGATCAACAAAGTAGTCATTCCCAAGTTTTTACTCATCTGCCATCTCATTGCTTTTTTGCTCTCATCTTCTTTTGTACTTCCCTGTCCCTCTTTTCTCTATAACTGTCTTGTTTTCTTGATCACAATCTCTTCATATTGTTGCACACTTGTTTTCCCTTTTCTGTCAACTTTTATCTGACCATCTTTCACTCCTCACTTTTCTCTGTTACTAACAAACCCCATACCTCACCTCACTTACCCCTAAAGTCTAACCTGCTCCATAGCTATGACCAGTTACCCCGCTCGGTCAGCTCCATGAGCCTGCTGCGCTCCACACCATCCCCTCGTCCCTTCCCTCTATCAATGAGTGCGTCCACTTCCCCTATCCCTCCACAGATGGTCTCTTCCACGTCCCCTCTCCCCCTCCAGGTCAACTCTTCTAGCCCCTTTCCGGAGCCAAAGCACGGCCGGCATTTCTCCAGCGAGTCCACACACTCCCACTCGTCGGCAGAGGACCAGCGTGGAGACGGGATGGGGATGGGAACGGGCACAGGCAGCACTAGCACCCACTCGTCCGGCTGCCGCTCTTCACATCGGGAGAGGCGCTCCTGGCAGGATCTAATTGAGACCCCTCTCACCAGCGCGGGACTGCACTTCCTCCAGACAGCACCAGGGGAGACAGATTATGGCCTTATGGGCACCATGGCTGGGGACATGGGCCTCTACGGAGGCCTGGGCAGACAGGGCATGTCCCCAGAGAGACGCCGACAGGCCACGCTGCCCGTACGGAGACACCACGCCGCAGAGAGGGACCGCGATCGAGAAGGGCCCTTCCCCCTGGAGCGGGGCCCACACACTCACAGCCACACACACAGACGGTCCCACAAGCAGCGCAGCCAGAGTTTACCCCGAAACAGAGACCCCATGCCAGTGAAGCTGTTACACACCGCGCCTCACGTCGAGGAGAGGAGTGAAGACGAGGAGGCGGAAGGCCAGGCTGGAGATATGCTTGAGGCTGAAGAGGGTGAGTATAAAGACTACATTTTGAGAATTTTGTTTTGTTTTTAAAAACTAAGTTTTCCTTAAAGCAGTCATAAATGAATTGTTAACATTAACATTACTGCATAATTAAACCTGTTGAACTCATCAGGGTTTTTAACAGTCATATCTATGTTTATCTATCTCTTGTCTTTGCCTTCTCCTCACAACATACTTCACATTGAAGTGGTTGGTATCAGTATATTCAGAAAGATTAAAGTTTTCCATTCCATTCACAATAATGATGTTCATAAATCAATTAATTGTAGTCTACTTAGTCAGGGAAAAGTAAAAATGAATATTTGAAATGAGATTGGTCTAGTTTATAAATGAAATAATTTGAAAACAGCATCGATAAACCACCCTTATAGCATCAACATGCTTTAGATGAGACTGATAGATGTCTTCTTTTGGTCGCTATAGACCTGCGGGAGCTGAGAGTGGAGAGCAGAGAGAGGAGAGTCTCAGAGGGAAGAGAGCGGCGGGTTTCCGATGGCCGTGAGCCGCTGGAGGCGCTGGATGGGCTCGAACAGCTGTACAGAGCCCTGGAGCAAGCCAACGTGACAGCTTTCGGAGACCCCAGACCCTGTAGCAGACAGGACCTCAGGCGCTGTTTCACTCAGAGAGCCAGAGACCCCCTGCTCAACGACAGGCTGCACCGAGTCCGAGCCCTACGCAGCACCTTGAAGGTACCACAAATAACAATTAAAAAATGTCTGATATGTATTTTTAACTACCATTGTGTAAATAGTTAAAATATATCGAGAAATTTAATGCAGATATGTTCTCATGCTCTTAAAAGGAAATAAAAAACAATGACCTGTTACATGCTGAATAGTGAGCCCACGACATGATATGACAGCTTATTAATGCTTTACATACCTAATAATAACCTATTTGTAACCTATTCATAAACCAGATATTAATCATTTGTGCATTTCTAGCTGTAACTAACTGAATGCATTGAGTACTTTGAGCTTTTACTGTAAATACAAATACAAATACGTGACTTGACTTTACAAGAGCAGGTTCAGCGGGAGTTCATCTCCTTCATAAAAGTGACTTTGGGGCTAAACAGGGCATCCTTGTAAAAAGCAGAAGTGTGAGGATTTAATGTGGTAATCCTTTGTGTGTCTGTGATCCCTCAGGCCAAAGAGTCTGAGCTAGCAGTAATCTGTGCCCTTCTGGAGGACCCGGGCCTGTGCTCCCAGACCTTCAGAGAGTGGAAACAGTGGCACAGCGAGCTCTTCTCAGACATCTGCCAACTCAGTCCTGGCACCAACGGCCAGGACGACCTCTCACCGCTGGGAGCACCCCTCATGACCCATACACACTCCTTTATCGAGACGCACGTGTAAGAACGAGGAGGGGAGACAAGACTGAACTGACATAAACATATTTAGATAAACATACCACACAGAAATCCTAAATCATCTTCAAATCTGAGCATGCACCTCACACAGACGCACACATATACTGTAAGATGTGTAAATAACAAAGAGGGAACTTCAGAGAAGTGCGTGCGTGTATAAACTTTTGATAATCCCGAGGACCCCACAGGGTGCCTATTGCATGCCTGAACAGAAAGCATTACTCTTCCTTTGTCTATGGATCTCAGCATAAACTCCACACGCTTGTCAGGCAAAACTGAAAAAGGGACTTTTTAACATGTTATTTTTTTTGTATACTCTCCGTTTTGCTATTTCCTGTTGATTTTAGGGGTAGGGGGAGCTATGTAGCAGCAATACAGAGGAGAATCCTTTTCACCACAGCACTGTACTTTTTGTACTGATGAACTTTGCACCCAGAGCCACCAGTTCTCCCCCTTTCCTCCTCCTCCTGTGTTGTTTTATTTATTCATTTTCTTCACAGCATATTGTGTTAATTTACAGGGACCTCACTGTTATAATGGGCTGGTTTTGACAGGACAGTGCGGGGAATGTAAAACTTCAGACTGTGAAAGGTAGCTAAATGTCACTGAAACTATTGCATATATTTCAAACTGTGAACTGTTTTCTCTGCAGAAGGAGGCTCCTCTGATCGAATGCAATTACTACTGTTCACTTTGTGTTGCCTAACACTGTCTTTCTCTTCCTCTCCTCATCACTTTCGTCTAAATTCCTATTTTTTGCGTTGAATCGGACCTCTTCTCTCT